>JABXWE010003085.1:0-58686 GCA_014611495.1 Limonius californicus | reverse complement strand
ATGGTATATTCAAAACGCTAGAAAATTCCCGTAATTGGGAATACCCTGCACCAATGGAAACAGTAGCAGAGACAGCCGCCAAATTCAAATTCATGTCCGTTGCTTCCATCTTATCGGTATAAACACTGCCCTCATAATTACACATTTTACACTTAAATTTAAGTTTAGATACATAACCGTAACGTTTTTCGGATATTAAATCTAGATCAAAAAAAGAACACTCAAACCCTTTGTGCTTTAGAGATTTTAGAGCATTGAGAAAGTACCTTATATCAATAATTCGCCGTCCACCAATGCTGTTTACGTTTTCACAGTTACTTTCATATTCTACTTCAAGATCAGATGACAAATCAGCCTCAACTTCAGAATTTTGGTTTCCGCAATCCTCAGCACTTTCTTCCAGGTTGACAGGCTCTTCGCTTTCATTCAAAGATTCAGCCGACCTATTTTTTTCAATAGATACGCCACAGCCCACTTCCATTTCTTCCCGTCTGGGCGAACAGAGATCTTCTTCGCTGTTTTCAAAAGATGCATCATCCAGGGCGTTTTCGGTAGTTTCAACAAATGTATCATTTTCGACATATTCCAAGACAAAATGCGACGGTTCCTGTAGCATTTCTTCGTGTAGTATTTGTTCCTGAAGATGCTCAGTGTTGGACAATGCAGAATTTCTAAAATAAAAAAAATCAAGTGCTAAAGTTTTTGAAAATATATAAGGTGATTGTGACTGAATTTATGGAACAAGTAAATCATTTTTAAGTGTAGTATGCTGTGTTAAAAATCAACTGTTAATAGTGGTTGTAGAAAAAATACTATTTAAGATACTTAATTTTTTAATTTTCCTTTAACAAGACACTATAAAGTTGCAGTTCTTTAGGGGATTGATACAAAGAAATACATAATAATAATAATAATATAAAAAATGTATTAGTAACTCACCTCATTATTTTCGCTTCCCTGGCAAATTTGGTTCGCTTGTTTCTACTTATACGATGTACAGACATAGGTTTACCACTTTTGCGACCCATCTTCAACTTTTTTACTACACAATTTTAACTTCTTAATAATTTACGAAAAAAAGTTTCTAACGAAAGTTTCCTATCAAGTTATTTGCCACAATTTGGTGTTTTTCATTTTTTTTAGATTTTCATATGTTTTAACAATGACGTCATCGACATTTTTTTTTAATGGCAGCCTATTCTTTTTTATGGCATGACCAGTCAGTGCTTTTAATTCTCTATACAGCCATGTAAAAATATCATACATTTGCATAATAAAAATTTCAAGAACAATCACGATAGACATTTATTTGCATACGAATTTGTAGATTTTCCAAATTGTCTGGTCTGTTTGTATACACTGTACTTTTAAGATGGCCCCATAAAAAGAAGTCAAGCGGGTTTAGAACCGGAGATCGCGCTGGCCATTCAATATATCCTCTTCTTCCTATCCACCTATTTGCAAAAATTCCATCTAAATATTGACGAACATGAATGCCATAATGAGGTGGAGCACCATCTTGTTGCAACCAAATTCTATAGTTCGGCGTGTCCGGATTTTCTGCATTTGGAAATAAAACAGCTAACGCGGGAACAAGTTCAAACCTCAAAAAATCCAAATACCGATCAGCATTTAATGTGCCATCAAAGAAAAACGGACCAAGAATTCTGTCTCCTATAATTCCCGCCCACACGTTTACTTTTTGTGGATACTGTGTGTGTAATTCTTCCATCCAATGTGGGATATGTCGCGACCAATAACGGGAAAAGAATAGAATAGAAGATAATAGAATTCACAAACTGTGGGTCAATATGGCACCTGTTCATCATTTCTTCATAAAACTGCATTCTCATATCAAAATCTTCTTCTGATAATTCTTGACCAAGTTTAACCTTATAAGGAATGACATTTTTCTGTATGTAAAATATTCAGCACAGTTCCTTGACTAACATTATTATCCAGGGCTAATTGTCGAGTTGAAGTATGAGGATTTTCGGAAACTATAAGCACATGTCCAACATTTTATCGTCGGTTGCTATTTTTGGACGGCCAATTTTATCCAAATCTTTGACGTGGCCCGTTTCTCTAAATTTTCTATTAATTTTGATTACAGTGGACCGCGTAACAGGTTCACGATTTGGATGTACAATATTAAATAAAGCGCACACATCGTCGTGAATTCCCTTTTTATCACCGTACCCGATCATCATCAAAATTTCGATACGTTCAGTTTCTGTTAAACGTACCATGATTAGAAATTCGTTTTTAACACAGGACACATACTAAATTTTAATCACTTATTAATGCTAACTGTTACCGAATTGACATTACAGATTTGCATTTGTTCAATTTTATACATTTTCCAACAATTGCCTACTATTGTCTTTTGTTTATCTAACAATGAGTGTACCTGATGAAAAAGGTTGCCAGTGACAAAATTAAATGTTTATCGTGATTGTTCTTGAAATTTGTATTATGCAAATGTATGATATTATTACATGGCTGTATAGATAATAAAAAGCACGCATGGCATAAAAAGTATACGTTGCCATTAAAAAAAAAACTAACACTAAAACACATGACAATCGAAAAAAAATGAAAAACGCCAAACTGTGGCAAATAACTTGATAGAAAACTTTTGTTAGAAACTTTTTTTCTAAAGTTATTTAAGGCTGTAGCATCGGTGTTCCTTAGTTTTTATTCACCCTGTATATTTAACATTGCCAAGAGTGATGAATACATTTTGTCAGTTGCCAATTTATAATCTTTCCTGTTGATTAGTGCATCAATCAGTTTTGTACAACAGCCATTACTGTGTGCAATATTTATAATAACAGAAATCTCTTTGGTGAAGTTATTGTTATGTAGAGGAACTGTTAAAAAGTTCTATGTAGTGATGGGCGTATCCTGAATGAAATCATGCGTAATATTTGATTATGCATATATTTCGAAGTGCGAGTAATTCATTCGAACTATAACAACTTCTCGAATACGTTTGTTTAGTGGCGCGCATCTCGAATGAAACATTTCGAAATATTCAGTTATGCAGTATCACCGATACGCTAATAATTCATTCGAATGATAAAAACTTCTCGGATTACTTTCATTTCGTTGTTCGGCTGGTAATCTAAATATCGTTTGTGTTGGTGCATCATTTGAGTAATATTCTAATGAATTTGTACCGTCAATTACCGTGTTACGCAATATTCTTTAATTTTCTTTTTGTCTGTTTAATTCGATTTTTCTTAGCAATATCGTGATTTTCTACTGTTACAGGAATAAAGAGATGTAAGAATTGTGAGAAAATATGCAAGAGTGCCTGGATCTAGGCCATCCACTAATTTTAAGAAATAAGATTTAGAAAAATCGTTGGTTGCGTGGAAAGAATGCAAGACCCGTTGGTCACCTGACCGTTCTCAGTAGGCAGGAGAAGGCCACAATATCAGAAACGCTGGGAACAGTCGCGAATTGGGGGTTTCCCCTTACAAAGACAAATGTGAGGGATCTAATCAAAAAATATCTTGACAAACAAGGAAAAATTGTTGCAGTATTCAAGGACAACACTCCCGGACCAGATTTTGTAGAATTATTTATCAAGAGGAATCGCCTGTCGATTCGAATAGCATCTAACATCACGCAATCAACAGCTTCCACCGATAGAGAAGATGTTATGGCTTTTTTAAATAACATGGAAACCCCTCTTAACGACGTTGAGCTTGCCAATTTCTATAATTAAAATATAAAATTAATATAAAAAAATATTTAGACATATGCAGACGTGAATGCTGTAACACGAAATTAATTTTAATAACTGTCCCGTATCGATATGACAATTGTAATGGAAATTGGAACTATCGAATCCAAAAACTCAATAAACATTTACTAAATTATGCGTTAATAAACAATGTGAACATTTTAGACATAAATAGTGTTATTTCGCCAAAGGACTTTACCACACATGGTCTACATCTAAGATATTCTGGAAAGAAAAAAGTGACTGCTGCTCTGCAAGCTCTTATTAAAAATATTATAAACAATGTGTCCACTAATCCACAAGAACCACGCATGCGAACGACTTCTTCATCGAATTATGTTAACAAAGAAAATTTTATTGGGCTATGCGGTTTAGAGTTACACATAAATAAAAAAAGTAATGCACAACTTGGCGACAACAATGTATCGAAAGCCGAAAACTTGAACTCTGTTAAGCCTTTTTTAGAAACAGCTCGAGTGAGAGCACAAAAAAAGTAATCACTGTGCTACATCAGAATATTCAGAGTATAAGAAATAAACTAGGTTTGTTAAATATATTCTTGGATAATACAAATTACGATATATTATGTTTTACAGAATTTGGAACTAAAGTAGATCAAATAAAATCAAGTTATCTTGATGGTTATTCCCTAGTCAGCTATTTTTGTAGAATTATTCATATTAAAGGAGGAGTAGGAATATACGTAAAAAATGGTTTCAAAAGCGAGAAACTTGACCTTATTGGATCACTGTCGATTGAAATAGATTTTGAATGCGCAGCAATAAAGTATTTCTTTGATGATAAAAATTACGTTGTTGTATTAGCAGTATATAGAGCACCATCGGGAAATCTAAATATTTTCTTTAGAAAGTTGAATGAGGTATTATCATTAGTAAATAAAAAGTTTAGAAATGTTAAAATAAGTCTGTGTGGTGACTTCAATATAAATTTCCTTGTACCGTCAAATAATTTGAATAAACTTAATGATATTCTAAATTCGCATGGTATAACTACTACTATTGGAGAGCCAACTAGATTAAAAAACTGCATCGATAATATATGTGTAAATAAAAATATAAAACGCTTTCATAGCGATGTAATTATGAACGGCCTCTCGGACCATACCGCTCAGGCATTAACTTTCCACATAACAACAAAGAACGTACCCATGAAAAAATTGGTCAAATATAGAGAACTAAGTAACTGTAAAAATATTGAATATTTCTGTAATCTACTTGCAAAAGAAAAATGGGAAACCATAATGGATACAGATAGTAATACCAATGTAAATTTGATCTTCAATAATTTTCTTAATATATTTTTACATTATTTCAACTTGGCTTTTCCGGAAAAAACAAAATATGTATCAAATAAAAAATCTTCAAATAATAAATGGATAACGAAGGGCTTACGGGTCTCGTCTCATAACTTAAAGAAATTATATTTATTAACGCTAAATGGTAATGAGGAAACCAAAATTTTTTATAATAGATATAAAGCAATTTATAGAAATCTAATTAGTAAGGCCAAACAGATGTATAACAGTTCATTGCTAGCAAATTCTAAACATAAGTCAAAAACTGCTTGGAAAATTATTAATGCAAAAAATGATACACGGAAAAATAATTCAATTAATTTAACAATAAACAACGAAATTACCAGTGATCCGGAAATAATTGCGAATTATCTTAATAATTATTTTAATAGAATACCATATTTTGTACGTGAGGATCAATCAGTATCGATCTGTTCTACCAAAAATTGTAACATAGATAACAATCCCCTTTCACTTTCTATTCTACCAGCAACACCTGCTGACATCATTGACACAATCAACATTTTAAAACATTCTAACTCATCTGGCATCGATATGGTTAGTAATAATCTTTTAAAGCATTGTAAATTACATATCGCCGAACCTCTATCGTTTATTTATAACTCCTCTATCAAGCAGGGTCGTTTTCCAAACAAACTAAAAATTGCTAAAATTAGACCGCTGCACAAAAATGGGTCAGTAGTGGCCGCTGAAAATTACAGACCCATAGCGTTACTCAGCTCTTTTTCAAAAGTTATTGAAAAACTGATGGCTAAAAGCGTCGTAAATTTTTTTAATAAATGCAGATTATTTAATGAGAACCAGTTCGGTTTTAGAGAAGGTTTATCCACGATAAGCGGAATAACTAAATTTTTAAATCAACTGTACGAAAATATTGATAAAGGATGTAACAACATAGGAATTTTTCTTGACCTCAGCAAAGCGTTTGATGTAGTGGAGCATAATATATTATTATATAAATTGGAGCGTTATGGTGTGAGAGGCTGTGTACTGGATTGGTTCAAAGATTACTTAAGTGACAGATACCATTATGTTGAAGTAAATGAGACAAGATCTGAATGGCTCCTGAGTTCGATTGGGGTCCCGCAAGGGTCTATTTTGGGACCTTTACTGTTCATAATTTATATAAATGATTTTAATTTTAAAAACACCGTTTTGTTTGCTGATGATATCTCGATCTTGATTAATAAAAAAGACAAAAAAGAGAATATAACCAGATGTGCTAGTGAGCAGCTAACTGAAATATGTAGTTGGATTTCCAAAAACAAATTAATCCTAAATGACAAAAAATCTGTCTTTATAAATTTTAATTTATCAAAAACTTGTGAATACAAAAAGTTATTAATAAGAGCTGGTAGGTCCAGCATCCAACAAGTTTATACTACCAATTTCTTAGGGCTGCATATTTCAGAAAACTGCTCATGGAGAGAACATATTGACTCAACGTGTAAGAAAGTAGCTTCTATGTGTTATTGTTTACGACAACTTTTTTTTGAGGTTGATATATCATTGTTGAAAGTATTTTATTTTGCACATATTCATTCTTTAATATCCTATGGTATCATTGCATGGGGATCCTCAAAAGAATCATTAAGGTTATTTAAATTACAAAAAACTGCTATAAGAAATATGACAGGTATAAGTAGACGTGCTAGCTGTAGGGAATTATTTAAAAATATGCAAATATTAACATTACCTTCAATTCTTATCATGAAACTATTACTATATGCAAAAACAGAACTACAAAATTTACCAACACTAAACAGCTACCACTCATACAGTACTCGGTATGGGGATACACTTGAAGTTACAGCACATAGGCTTAACGTTTACGAATCGAGTCCAAAATATTTGGCCATAAAAGTCTATAACAGACTACCGGAACGCATCAAACAATTAAATGGCATACAGTTTAAAAAAAATATTAAACTGTTGCTTTCTTCACATGCATTTTACAGCATAGAGGAATATTTAAAATGATTTTGTTGCTTTCCCTTTCGTATTCATTTTTTTGTTTCGTTTGCGTTTCGTCACTCATGTGTGTTTATATTTTGTATTTATTTAATCTAGAGTCCATTTACCGTTAGGTGTCGGACTGTATGTATTGTATGACTAAATTATTACTTTTATTATGAATATGTAACTATTGGTATTTCTTATAACATGAATGTGGACAATGTCGATACTGTGTATGCAGTCCTATGACAATAAAGAAAGAAAGAAAGAAAGAGAAATTACAACGAAACCAATATTACACCAAATCCACATGAGGTGTTAAAGCAAATCCCAGATGGGTTAGAAGAAACTGACGCTGAAGTTGTGGAAAAAAGCCTTGATGCTAGTTTGATAGAGCTCTTACAAGAACATCGAGGAAGTGGAAGTCAAAAGACCACAAACGTGCTAGAGGCAAGAAAATAGAGACAGGGATGGATGTTTCTACTTTTGTTTATGAGCTTGTGTCTGCTGTGCCTTCCAAGAAAACGAAGAAAGCAAATTTAAAGACATGTAGTGCCTCTGACGTTAATGTTTCGATCCGTAAAAGTGCTAGACAGAATAAACAAGACACATCTACTTGTGGCATTTATTGCATAAATTGGAAAGAATTTCAGGATAAAAATGAATGGATTCAGTGCATTTTAAAGCCATAAATGGATGTGGAAGGAAGCACCGACCCGTATTACAATTGCCCCCGTTGCGAAGATTCCGAAGAAGAAATTATGGATGATGGTAACTTAGACAAATATTTTGTACCGAACTCTGAATAATATAAAATTAAATTATATTACGTTTTCTAAAAAATATTTTCTTAGTTTTGTCTTTTTTTGTGTGCTTTAGAGTTAAAATTAAAATTTTATAGTTAAGTTCAGTTTTCGCGCAAAAAGTTTAATTTTTAGTTAAAGTTTTAATACCTATGTTTATTAGAAAGAAATAAAGCACATTTATAAGAAGAAAATTGTTTTTATGTTATTCAAACAAAAAAATTAAAAAATTCATAAATAAATGGCCATTATCATTTTGCTGAATATACAGGGTAACATGGTCATTCTGGTGCATTTCTGTAACCTATAACAATAAATAAGTGAGAGGTGTCCAAGTAGCCCCATCCACGGGGCTACAGGGTCACACAGAAAAACTATTTTTGGGAATAACAGCCTGAATTTCAATATGAACTATGTTTACCCAAAGGTCAGGTTGGTATAGTGCATATTTCTTTATATCCCGAAATAAAAGAATCGTCCTGCTATAAATAAAAATGTTCGGAAAAGGTGCTCAGGTAGCCCTGGTTGATGGTAATTCAAGAAGGCCTGTATGACACGGCACAGAGTTTTGTTCAAAGTGTTTTTACAAAATTCTTGCCGTGTCATACAGCAAAATTTTGTGGCTAGTGCTCTAAAATCTACAGAAATATGTTCAGAAACGACGTCAAATCGATGCACAAACGAGCACTTTCTAGTGTTCATCAATGATCACAGAGGGAAAAGACGTAAATGTTTTAACACGTGTACCACCTACAATCACTCAACGCTAGCCATTCTAAACAAACTTAATATAACTTATAAACAAAAAAACCTTCCCGAAAACGCAAAAATAATACAAGCCACGAAAAGATAAACAACATTCGAGGTTATGTAAACAAACGTAAACTATTATTATTATACCTACCTTGATAGATTTCTACCTTATCTACACTACATGATTATTTTGACAGTTTTCTCATAGATGTCAACGTAATTTGCACATATTTGCACATGCTCACAGACAAAATTTTGTACAAATTTCTGTTCCGTGTAATGTGTTTTGCAGAATTTTGTACAAAATTATGTGGCTGGTGCTCTAAAATCTACAGAATTTTGTTCAGAAACGACGTCAAATCGATGTGCAAACGAGCACTTTCTAGTGTTCATCAATGATCACAGAAGGCAAAGATGTAAATGCTTTACCACGTGTACCACCTAAAATCTCTTAACGCTAGGCATTCTATACAAACTTAATATAAGTTATAAACAACAATACCTTCCCGAAAACACAAAAATAATATAAGCCACAAAAAGATAAACAACATTCGAGCTTATGTAAACAACGTAAACTATTATTATTAAACCTTGATAGATTTCTACCTTTCTACCAGTTTTCTCATAGATGTCAACGTAATTTGCACATATTTGCGCATGCTCACAGACAGAATTTTGTACAAATTTCTGTTCCATGTAATGTGTTTTGCAGAATTTTGTACAAAATTATGTGGCTGGTGCTCTAAAATCTACAGAATTTTGTTCAGAAACGACGTCAAATCTCGATGTTGCAACAGCGGTGTCTTGCGGTATGCATTGCAGACATGCTAACGTTGTGCAACACCCCACCCGATCCCGCCCTATCCCATAAATTCCTACCCACCTACTGGCATGGGGTGGGCCTGGCGTATCCAGGATTGACCCTCGAGTCGGCTCCATGTCAGATGAGGATGATGAGAAACGACGTCAAATCGATGTGCAAACGAGCACTTTCTAGTGTTCATCAATGATCACAGAAGGCAAAGATGTAAATGCGTTACCACGTGTACCACCTAAAATCTCTTAACGCTAGCCATTCTATACAAACTTAATATAACTTATAAACAACAATACCTTCCCGAAAACACAAAAATAATATAAGCCACGAAAAGATAAACAACATTCGAGGTTATGTAAACAATTATTATTAAACCTTGATAGATTTCTACTTTATCTACAGTGACATGATTATGTTGACAGTTTTCTCATAGATGTCAACGTAGTTTGCACATATTTGCGCATGCTCACAGAGAGACAGAATTTTGTACAAATTTCTGTTCCTGTTCATACTTAAATTCAAAAATATTAATAGTCATAAATTAGATAAATAAATAAAATTATTTCCGCAATTTATGCTACTGTCTAAAAATATCAAATAAACCAAATTTTTTAATACTAATGAGGTTACGATCATTTGTAATCTGTCCAGCTTTTTATATTGCCTTCAGTTTAAAAAATTTAGTGTCTAAATTAGTCTTCATGGTTACTAACATTTATAAAGATATAAACGGTTAATCAATTATAATAAAATAATTAGAAATATCGTTAACACTTAATAACTTACAATATAACACGGAAAACCATAAAATGGCATTTACAATCTTACAATTACGAATTACAATTTGCAAAGGCAAGATGCGAGACAATTCTCGCATTGGCGAAATGCGCGCTCATTTTGGATTCGAATGATTATCTCGATTATTAAAATCATTTGGATACTAATCATTCAATTATGCTCATCACTAGTTCTATATATCGAAGACTGATGATTGGCTCTCTTACTTACATAAATAGCTAAAAAAACCATCTCTACTTTATGCTTATTTATGTGATTATGTAAGCATGAACTGTACTTTTCAAAAAGAAAATATTTTTGTGTAAACCGGCTGGTATTAAGAACCAGTACAATCTTTCAGTGGCGGCTTGTACTAAAGGGCACAAGGGCACATGTCCACCCAACCACCAAGATAAACACAGAAAGAAATTCGCATGTATTTCAGTGCATTAACTTAATTTCATTATTTTAACGATGTATCAAATTTTCCTTCCGCACCGCAAGCGCGGCTAACAGCCTCAAAACTATTTTCCTGGAAACGCTCTGATTTGTTCCCCATGTAGAGGTGATTCGGTTGGCTATCGGTTATCTTCGCTATACGCGATATACCAGGCGAATTGGGCGCCTAGCGAAGTGTTCCCCATTTGCAGTCAACGTTTGAATTTGCACTTTGGAACGCTGTTTTCGAGCAATTTTGAATTCAAAGACGAAAGTGACGTTTTTTCAATGATAGAAGTTAATTGTGTGCAAAAAGATCGATTAAACCATTGGCGGTCCTATCAATAGAAAAGAAGTTCGTCCAGTCTATCCCGGATTTTGACAACAAAGTCATAGACGTCTTTTCCAGCATGAAAAATAGGAGAATGGATTTTATGTACAAAAAATAGGTAATTTTTTTCTTGTGCCCACCCTCTTTCTTAACTCACGAGCCGCCACTGCGCGTGAATATGGCAAAACGAAAAGCTTTAAGCCTAACAGACAAAATCAAAATTATCGAAGACGTCGATAATGGGTTTAAGAAGAAAGATCTTGCAGAACAATTTGGTATTCCGGCAAGCAGCTTATCATAAAAAATCGTGACTCAGTTTTAAGTGCTAAAGAAAATTTTGACCCGGCAGCAAGCGTCTAAAATTGTTTGATTTTGAGGACATCGACGAAGCAGTGCTTAAGTGGTTTAACGTAATGCGTGCAAAAAATGTGCCATTATCTGGTCCACTTATTCAAGAAAAAGCTTTAAAATTTGCTGCGGAACTTGGACATTCCCAATTTCAAGCATGTTCTGGTTGGCTACATAAATTTAAAAAAGACATGGCATAGTCGAGAAGGCAATCAATGGGGAAAGTGCGGATGTGAGTGAAGAGACCTGCATCGACTGGAGAAAAGAAGTGTTAGAAGTGATTTGTAGAAACTACAAACGTAAGGACATTTCAACGCAGATGAGTTAGGGTTATTTTTCCAATGCACTCTCAATAAAACCCTCACGTTTAAAAATGATAAGTGATTTGGGGGAAAATAGAGCAAACAAAGAGTGACTGTTTTGGTTAGTGCCAATATGGATGGAACTGAGAAACATAAGCTACTACTCATCGGCAAAAGCAAGAACCCCCGGTGTTTCAAAGGCACAAAATCATTGGAGGTCGATTACCGCTTCAATAAAAAAGCGTGGATGACCAGTGACATCTTTGAAGAATGGTTACTAGATCTGGAAGAAAATGTAGAAATGTACAAACAAAAATTACTGAATTTTTTACCGATACGTAAATGTATGTATTTTGTCCCATCTAGCACATGTATTTGTTTATTTAGTACATATATTATGTATGTATGATGTTATATAGAATAAATGCTTATGACAAATATGTATGTGTTTCGCTATAATCCTTATAACGAATTTTCTTTACAACGAATTTTTTGGTGGGATTTAGGAATTCGTTATAGAGAGGTTCGACTGTATGTCCCACTGTCAAGTATTTGGTCAAGAGTTTTTATACAAACCTGATCAGGTGTTTGAGGCGACACTGAAAAGTGAGGTTAAAATTGGTTTATTGCGGTTGGCGCTTAAAGTTTTTGCTGTTTTAATTTATGCAATGGAAAGTTTAAATCCGAACCAAAATTTACTGCTAACTGCGCTTACAATGAGTTTGATTGGATATGCACTTTTCCAAAATCAAAAAGTCAAAAAAATAAACGTAGATGGTGGGTCAGGCCGTGGTTAAAGAAACGAAAGCAAGGATGTGGTCGATGTGTGCTTTCAATGGTGGAAAGTGAACTTAAACATGAAGATGAAGACTGGCGGGAGGTTTCGCGCCGCAATTCAAATATCCAGAAGGTAGGCGGGCGGTTAACGCCCAATCAAATGCTTGCTTTCGTCCAAATTATAGAAACGGTTCTACTTCAGAAGTTTGTAGAAAAACATTTTATGTGACGTCATTAAAATACAGACACTGTAAACCTATTTTACCGTGACGTCATTTGTATAAAACTGCTTGCTGTCACACTGTCAAAATCGTGTTTATAAAAACTTTTACAAAAGTTTTTATACACATTTTTACAGTGGGACATCGGCTTTACATTTCCTTAAATCCGATTATCATTATCAGTTAACTGTAAAACTTTTTCAGTTCTTTTAATGAATTAAAATGTTTTTGTAACTAACAAAAAATGCGATAAAAAACCTTCAATCCCTCCCTGCATTGGGGGCAATGAAAGTTAACTATATCTAGAATTTTCAACAAACATATGTTTACCAGAGTAATCTGATGAGGAGGATCGCCTTCAATACTTTCATGTGAACTACCACGATGCGGCTCTGAATCGCTGCTGTGCTGCTTACTGCGCATTGGAGTGCTGCAATCAGAGGTGAAACCTCCCGGATCTGGCTTAATCACAGTGCCAAGAGTGCTTCCACCAGGGGATGTTAATGTAACCTCACTGCCATGCTCTTCAGATGTTCTCTCGGCTGAACCCGACCCAGAACCCGTCGAAGTTTTCCGTAACCTTTTTCTGAAGCAATACAAGTCATACAGGTTTAAATGCCGGTAAAAAGTTCTCGCTTACCTTTTACTGGCAGGCGATAAAGGGCATGGAGAGGGCGACAGTGACTGCCTCTGTACATCATCCGAACTCCAGTTGGAATCACCGGGCGTTAACAATTCTGCTTTTTCGGTGGAACTACTTTGGGATTTTGTTGCCGACTGGTCCGTTGGCTTTTCTGCTAGACCTGTAAACAGTTACAAATTAGCATGGCTGCGGTAAAGTAACTCCTAACATGTTCTAACCTTTAATTTTTAACATTTCTGCCGTCTTCAAAATATGAGGCAGCTGTTCTTGTGAAACGTTGACCTCCCCATAATACATGAAGTCAACCAAAACTTTTAAATCTAAGAATTTGACATCTTTTAAAATAACTATAGGATGTTGGCAAGGGTTTATAGTAAACAGCGACTAGAAAAAAGTACATGTAATGAGCGATATTACAGTGGACAACCATCATCGCACTTACCTGAAAATAAGTGCTGCAAGCTGACAAAACGACTTTGTGTGCTTGTAAATGCCTTCCCTCAGCAGCCAATGTGACATCAACGAGAGACTCGTTATTTAAAAGACTAGAAAATACTGCAATGAAATTTGGTTGGTGGTTATTCCAGCGCAAACAGTATTGCTGCATGGTGGTCCGCTATTAGAAAGTGCACCTGAAAAACACGAAATGTAGCGACAATAGTCGGTGTTTACATTTTGCATTTGATATTTGTGCACCTACAATCAATAAATTGACCCCTAAATGGCAACCTTGAAATTTCACCAACACCAGATGACATCAACGCGGTTATCGCTACACTGCAACGCAAATTAAGGTCAAAATGGAAATCTTATCAATAACATCACTTGTAACATTTATACTGTAAAATAATACACGATATTATACGTAAATTATAGCATAAATTCGCATTACAAAATATCCAATGCACTTATCACAAACACGATCCACCATTTTTGACATTTTTCACATATTGACGTAACGCTCGCCGCAAATACAGATCTCTGTAATAAAAATTGAGATCACATCTAGGAATACTGTCGACTGCGCATTCGTTTACGTTTTCTGCCGTTACAAGCCTGCAACATTAAAACGGTACAAATGCGCAAGTTACCAAGTACAGGATTATGTATCTACAGGTTCTGTTACCGACGTAAATATTCACTTTACAAACACAGTGGCATTCAGAAAAATATTTATCCTCAATAAGTTACTCATATACAAAAAAATCTGAAACGATGACTAAAAAGAAATTCCTTTACAATTTTGTATTTGGAATTAGAAAATGTATCAACCCCTTAGATCACACACATTTTTTTTATTTGTAAAATGTATGATCTAAGATCAACCCTTCGAAAACACAAAAGTGTGAAAATTGTGTCCTAGTATACAGGGTGTCCCAACTAAAACAGTTCACCCTAAATGCCTTTGTCTACGATCAAATTTGAACAATTCGTCGAGACAAATCAACAGTAGTTTGAAGAGGGACATGTTTTACCATGTAAGTCATCTTACTCTACTGCATTCCACTAGCACCAACCCCAAAATTTTAAATAACAAGAGGTGTCGAATGGTTGCTCTCCGCATAATCTGAAAACTCGTTGAAATTCTCTAGCTTCATTTTAGAGAAATGCCATTTTGAAGTTTCAGATGCGTATGTTCATTATGTTCAAGATGTATGGAAACCAAACTCCAGCCCCTTTGTATGGTGTTGTCACTTGAGTTTGATATGGGCATAATGAAATGTTGACCGCTAGATGGCAACAGTAACGTTCGAGAACTTTGAAAGACATCAAATTTGTCTTAGGCCTGTATGACGCTACACAGAATTTTGTACAAAAGTTTGTTCAAGGTTTTGTACAAAATTTTGAACATAATTTTGTAAAAATTCTACAAAACACGTTTTACATGGTACAGAACTTTGTACAGCATTTTGTCTGTGAGCATGCGCAAATAGGTACAAATTACGGTGACATCTGTGAGAAAACTGTCAAAACAGTCATGTTACTGTCGATAAAGTAGAATTCTAACAAGATTTTATAATATTAGGTTAATGCAGCAGTTCGTAGCGCTTTTGTTTATTTATTTTACATGAACGCACGACAAGCTGCAGCAATAAAGACCGCGAGCGAGATAAAGGAAAGTGTGTGGAGTGTCGGCAGGCGTGGTAAACATATTCTTCTCGCCCCTTTGTTATTATTAATAAACACTAAAAATTGCGACACCGATTTTGTACAAAATTCTGTAGGTTTTAGAATATGAATCTACATAATTTTGTACTTACAACATTTTTAAGAAAATTTTGCTGTATGACGGCACAGTAAAAACACTTTGAACAAAATTTTGTACACAATTCTGTGCCGCGTCAGGCAGGCTTTACACAAGTCAAATTATTACAAATTTTGGTTAAAATGTAGCTAAAACAGTTTAGTGTGGCTGAGTGCAATGAACTTGCGGCATTTACAGGACATCAAAACTGCGAATTATATAAAACACAACCTACTGCAGAATTGTACTAAAATCAGCTACTGTTCCGACGTTTCAAGAAACACATACGGAAATGGCCTTTTTCCCGGTGTTAACATCGTTTTTCTTAAATTTGTAAAATAAAACATGTTGTAACCCATTATAGTATTATTGATGACTCGCTAACGATACAAATATATTCTCAATTTCCTCAGATAGTTCGTAGTTCCTTATAGTTGTGTTTCCTAGAATGAAGTCCACTAGCTCAACATTCACGTAATGTGCAGAATAGTTAGTAGTCCAGAATAGGCAACAGTTTTCCACTACAGTCTTCTCTCTTGGGAAGGTTTTTAGCATTAAGATCCCACGGTTGCAAACCGGATTGGGAAATTGTGTATGGTGGGTTGCAGACAAGCTTTTGATAAATCTGCATAGTAATGCTTTGATTTCGAAACAAAGCCAGAATCGACGTTTTATTCAGAAAGCGAGCGCTCTACCAACAGAGCTACCACCACACACCACCCCACGTACCTAAGTGCGGTTAAAATAGAAGCGGGACGGTTTTATACAAGGACACCATAGACTAAAGAAGAACAAAATTAGTACCAAATCCTCAGTAAAAGTTCAATCAATGAGGGTGGTTCTATAAGACTGAAATTGTATTTTAATAAACGATACAAGTAGATAAGTAGTTAAGAATAAAATTTAATCCAATTTTCAATTTTTATCGTCATGTGACATTTGACAAAATCTTCTTATCATCATATTGGAAGTATCTGAGCGATGGTGCTGCTATCTAGCGGACAACATTTTTGCGTCTCCCGATCAAGAATGTAAATATTAGGAAGTGGCAACACCATGTAAAGGGGGTAGAGTTTGGTTTCCGTGCATCTTGCGTATGTTAAATAAACATTTCAAAAAAGTATTAATTAAGAAACATAGCAACAACACAAAATAATACAATGTATAACGCAAGCGGCGGTGCGAATGCAACCTGTAGTTTAGGAGTTAAAAACATAGTATTTTGTGCCGTTGCTACGTTACTTAATTACCACTTTTTTAAATTTTTTCTTTATTTCCCATGCGCATCGCAAACTTCAACATGCCATTTCTCAAAAACTAATCGAGTGAATTACAAAAAAAATTCAGATTGTATACAGAGCAAGCCTTTCAAATTATCATTTAAAATTTTAAGGGTTGGCGGTGGTGAGGTCCAGGGGGATAAAGTAAGGTTGATAACTTACATGGTAAAAGATCCCCTTCATATCAAGAGATCCAAAAAAAGCTGATCCTCAGCGGGCTGTGGAATGAAAAGTCACGTCTTTACTAGACTAAAGGAATGTTTATGATGTCAGATAAATTAGTTATCTTTTTTTTATACGAATCTGACAGATTGTTAAAATGATTTTTAATACATTTCAAAGAGCATTCATTATTGAATCTTACTTTCGGAACGGCTTTTAAGTTGACGGAGAATGGACCTATTTGATTCCTCCTTGTTTTGTGGAATTCCGAGAGAAATAACCCAATGAAATTATTACATACCGAAAATTTTATGCTTTGGTTAAGAATTTAGTCAGCAATTTTCGAGAAACTGGAAGTGTTGGAAGGAAAGAAGGGTCTGGTAGGCCAAAGAAGATAGTATCTGCTTTAATTGAAACTGTAAGACAACGAATTGACGAGGCTCAAAAAAAAAACCAATTAGACATTTATGCCAGCAAGTTGATGATTTAAGTTACGGTACATGCCACAGAATATTGAGACAAGCTTTGTATCTGCATTCTTACCGATTTATTTCCGTTCAGGAGCTTTTAGAACAGGATTATCTAAAAATAGTTCAGTTTTGTCGTTGGTGTTTGGATAATCTCAATGATAAGCAGTTAAATTTAGCCTTTTTTTTTACCGACGAAGCCTGGTTTTACCTTTATGGGTATGTTAGTTCCAGTGTTGGGTAAGCTACTCTAAAAAAGTAACTAAGTAAGTTAATTAGTTACTCGGCAAATAAGTAACTAAGTAAGTTACTAAGTTACAGAATTATAAAAGTAACTTGAATAAGTTACTAAGTTATCATAAAGTAACTCGTTATTTTTTAAGTTACCTTTTTTTATGAGACGCTACTAATGTACATGCAATTACTACCAACTTAATATCAACAGAAACACACATTTATAAGCAATTGTTTATTAGCAAATATTCTATACGTGGGGGAGGAACAGGTTCAGGGCTTAGAGGCGCTGGTTCAGCGATGTTTTTGGGATTTTCCCAGAATTCTAATTTATTTTTCGTTATTATTGAAATATAGAGACGGTGATTGTATTTTCGTCTGAATTAGACACCCCCAACCTGAGCACAGGCGTTAGGAATGTACTTCCCAGTAATCCGCATACCTGCTCAGAGAGCTTCTAGTTGTTAAAGGATTAAAGATTACTGGAAAAAGCTGTCACCGCCCAAATAGGATCCGTCAAATATTATTTATTATCGACTAAGTACAAGAAGGTATTCCTGTGTTCCGTATTAGCATTTGCATACTAAGGCATTCGAAATTTCAACAAATTCCTCAGCTTCAAGTATAATTTCTTAAATACTACCTACTCATTAAATACCGAACATTTTAAAATATTTTACATTTATAGCATGAAAAGGTAACTTGTCATATTCAATTACTAAAGTTACTAAATAATTGTAACGTGTTATAGTTACAATTACTGAAAACACAAAAGTAATTAAGTTACTATTAAGTTACTGAAAAATAACTAGTTACTAGTAACGAGTTACTTTTACTTAGTTACTACCCAACACTGGACTTAGTTCACATAATATACGGATTTGGAGTAGCGAGAATCCACACGTTTTAATTGGGCCAATATTTTTCGAAGGCACGCTAACTGCAGCAAGGTATAAGAACGAATTATTGCAACCTTTCTTAAATGAACTTCACGATGATGAGCTACGGGATGGTTTTCTGCAACAGGATGGCGCAACAGCCCATGCAGCTGCAGATACAATTAATTTTTTACGCGAATATTTTGATGACCGAATCATTAGTAGGAATACTGCAACATCCTGGCCCCCTCGCTCTTGTGATATTACTGTTTTGGACTGTTTTCTATGGCCCTATTTGAAAATCACCATTTTTGATACTCCAGTTAATGATTTAAACGAACTGAAACTTAGAATTGAAGAAAACTGTCAAGAAATTAACAATTCACCTCAATTATTACCAAAATGTTTCTGAAGGTATAAGAAGACGCGTTCAGAAATGTGTGGAGGAAGAAGGCAGACATTTTCAACATTTGTTGTGATCATTACATTAGTTCAGGTTTATTCATTTCTTTTACTGTAGCTCAATAAAAGATTTCTGCTCGTAAAAATAACGTTTCATTATTATTTAATTCCAGCTAACACAACGTAACCTGAAATTGACATTATAAATATTCCTTTAGTCTAGAAAAGACGTGACTTTTCATTCCACAGCCCGCTGGAGACCAGCTTTTTTGGAAAGAAAGAGTAGTATTCTTTGCAAGCCCTTTTTGTGGGGACGCTCCGGCCGGTATATTTTTCATATACAGTAATGTCCACTTATAATGAACTTGTTTGTAATGGTCTCTCGGTTGCAATGGTCTGAAAATCGCTAAAAGTCCATTATATCCGAATCCAATTCCGTAAAATTTCCTTCAAACCGCGTGGGCGACCCCAACTCCCTAGATAACCGAAAAATCTTGTTGCTTGTGTGTAATTATCTAGTATATCCGTCACTTTCATTATGAAATATCAAACTTACTTTTTTCCATGAAAAAAACGCCGTATTACAAGCGATGGACCAGGGCGTCATATGGACCTTACACAAGCTTATTGAAAAGAGATGTTGCTGCGAGTCGTTCAAATACAAGATGTCAATAATGTTAAAAGCTTTAACATTTTTTGACTCCATGAACATACTGAGCCTTGCTTGGCAGACGATATCTGCAGATATTATACGTAATTCTTTTGGACATGCAGGATTCGTAAAGGAACAAATTTCATTAACTGAGGAATATTGGAATCCAGAGATTGAGTGAATGGGTCGCAATTCAAAAATGTGTGGACAGGATATGTACATGTTGATGACAACGTCATAACTGTCCAGGAATTAACAAACGAAGAGATCACTGAAGAATTTCTTTCTAATGGCAACGAAGAACAAAAGGAAGAAGTGGAAGAACAACCGGAGCAAGTTGAAGTGACATTCCTGATATCTTAAAATCCTTTCAAATCTTATAACATTTTCAGCAAAGGGATGATGCAAGTGAAATTCTTCAGCAATTAAACAAAATGCAGATTGTTTTAAATGACATCTTTTTAAGGAAAAACTCATTCGAAGAAAAACTACGAATTTTTGTATAGTTTTCTTATATTTTTGAATTTTTTGAGTTGTTTGGAGTTTTAATAAATGTATTATTTTACAATTTACAAGTTAATATTGTTATCAACTTAAAAAATCTAATTCTGATCAGTTATAATGGACTAATATTGACTGTCCCCTGAAGTCCGTTATAAGCGAGTTCTACTATACATATATGGGGTGTTCGAAAACTAGAGGAAACTATTTGAGGAATATATTTACTCAACACACCAGGACAAGAATATATACCAATATACGTATACCCATACTCGGAAAAAAACAGTGTAGTTGTTGGTAAAGATTGCCCGTTAATCTGTTAGTTTATCAGCTCATTGCCAACGTCAACCCATACGTTGACACTGAACTGCTGTTAGTGTCTACTTTGTATAAAACCATGAAGCTTTTCTTCAACCCATAGATGGTTGTTATGGAAGTTAATTATGCTGTTTCTATTAAAACCGGCTTCATCAGTAAAATCACCGAATTAATAAAATTAGGATAGACAGAATTTTTATTTGTAAATCAATGGCGAAAGCCAAGTCTTGACGGGTAATCATTAGAGTTAGACCTTAAACGCGCTGAAGATAGTAAGGATGCTGAAGTTGGCTTTTCAAGATATCCCACACTAATTTCTAGAGCACTACACTTACTCTTCTTATGCTTACAGAAGAATCCTAAGCGACACAATCCCAAATTTCTTCAAAATGAGGTGTTCCTATTTCTCGAAGACGAGGGTCAGTAGACACCAAACAGTTTCTGCTTGGTTGCCTGGGATTGAGAAATAATTGTGCATGAAATTGTTTGCCGTTCATGATTCAAAAACCTACCAGAAACAATACAAAATGAAGATACATAAGTAAATTACGATAGCAACTAAGGAAAAGTGAGTATTAACAAATAAATAACATGCCTGAGAATAGTTGATAAGAACTTGTAGCAGAAGATTTATTTATACAAAATGGTGTTTAAATCCGTAACGGTTCGTTTCCGTTGTCTATAGTATAAATGTTCTCCCTTATTTTTTTTGTAAATTTTTTTTTCTTTAATTTAAACATTTGGCGTCGATCACTGCTTAGAATGTTGACTTCTGCAACATTCCATTTTAATAAAAATGTTTAGGTACTGTAAGAGTTTCCCTAAAATGTTTAAATAAATGTTCGACTTCATCAGTGAGTTTAAATTAGTGCGGCATTAACGTAAAATTGAAAATAATACAAAGAAACATCTAGCTGTTGTTATACAGTGTGTCCCAAAACTTACCGGCAATATTTCAAAGATGAATTCCAGAACTTATTTAGAGTCGAAAAGTCCATATAAACATATGTCCCAAACGTAACCTTTAACGAGTTATTGTTTATTTGATAATTTATGTACTTAGCTAAAATTTTAGTTCAACGGATTTCTGAAATACTGATTTAGTTGCATTACCGCGTCTTTTGTTTGGTAACATTTGAACATCGTTTTTAACAAATTAATGATTGTAACTTAACTGTCGGTTTATTACTGTGATACTGAAGTTATTGGCGTGCTCTTTGTATCCTTATTCCCATTGTAATTTACAAGTGATTCGCAGTGCCAACGCTATTTTCAAATGAAAAATATGCAGATATTCATTATGTTTACGCTCTGTGTGATGGAAATGCTTTAGCACCACAACAAGCATATCGTAGAAGATATTCCAATAGAAGAACATGGCACATTCAATGCAAGACATGCAGTCGGCCAAGGAGTTGTCCGTAGACCCATAAACGATGATGAAGAAGCTCTTGATTTATTACAAGAAGATCCGTACTGGAATATGTAGAAACCAGGTTTGGAGAATAATAAGAAGTGCTCGCTTACATTCACATCACCATCAAAGAGTTCAAGCTCTAGGTGCTCGTTTAAGATTTTGTAATTGAGTACAAAATAATCAAAACCGACCGCATATTTTATAGACCGATGTAGCTTCTTTCACATGAGATGGTATCAATAATTATCATAATTTTCATGAATGGGCTGCACAAAATCCCCATTTAAGAAGACGCTCGCATTTTCAACATAGATTTAGTGTTAGTACAAGAGCTGGTATTCTTAATGATCGTCTGATTGAACCATTTGAACTGCCACACCGTTTGAATGGTGCGAATTACGAATATTTCTTGAAAACTCTTTACCCTTATTACTGGAAGATGCGCCATTAAATATTAGACATGCAATGTGGTATCAACACAATGAGGCACCATCACATCAATGGCTTGGTTTAACGCACATTTTTCGGGAAGATGGATTGGAGTAGGAGGACCCATAGTATGGCCACCGCGTTCGCCGGACCTGACTCCATTAGGTTTTTATCTTTGGGGTTACATGAAACAGATTGTTTATGCAACTGAAGTGCACACGGTAGAAGAATTACGCCAAAGAATACAGCAGCCTGCCGATATTATTAGGAATAACCCAGCAACCATATTAAGAACACAGATCTCTTCTGCGACGTGTGGCTTTGTGTATCGAACACAATGAAGATAATTTTGAACATTTATTGTGAATAAAATAATAAAAATCTATTAAAAAAAAGATTTATTTCATAAAATCCGTTGAACTAAATTTTGGCCACATAAATAATGAAATAAACAATAACTTATTAACGGTTACGTTTAGGGCATATCTTTATATGGACTTTTCGATTCTAATAAGTTCTGGAATTCATTTTTGAAATTTTGCCGGTACGTTTTGGGACACCCTGTATAGCATCAAAACAGAATTATTGTGCCGATACCTTCCCAAATCCTTTTTACAAGTCTATATCGGTCGACTGTTATCAATTGCAGTCATCAGAGCGTTAATTTACTTAGATTCAATCCATTTTAAAATAATTAAATAACCCAATTCGCTGAGGATCACTATTATACGCAATAATGACATACCGCAACGAAGAGTTTAAGTGGGCGGTTCTGATAGAGCTTCAGACTCTTACGAAATCCCGATTTCGCTTTCTGGAGGTACCAATTTTTAAATTATTTTATATTAAAATTTAAGTTTTTGTTTATGTTAGCAGTATAAACAATTTATTTTTTACCTGATATTGTTTATTTAGCAAAAATAATGTTATTTTAGTATTTGCCAATAGTTCGTTAAGCCCTACAGTTTGTAAGAGTTGGCAAGTTTGCAGATAAAATAAGAACTAGATGAACCGAGGAATTGTTAAAACCGCTAAGTTTAACAAAAAATTTAATATAAACTTACTGACAAAATCCACAACATTTAGGTATTTACATGTTCCACCATTTATCCCTGAAGGGGTGAGTGAAGACTGGGAGCTTAGTGCAAAGTTTCCTAGAACACCACTGCCGAAACCGATCATAAGTTTTTTCATACTGTGGTCTTGATTTTGCCGGTAAAAGATTAGAAAATGCTGCACTTGCAATTTCATTTATTTCTTCGTTTTCACTACTGGAATCCATTAAAATTAAATCCGCTTTAAATTTTTTTTCAACTGTCACTTTTATTTACCATCGTAACCCCATATGAACTCAGCGGTAACTTGAAATATCAGAGAATTGTTTGGAAATAATCGAGAAAATAATTATTACTGTTACTTTCTTATTTTTTGACTGCTGTAGAAAAAAAGTTGTTTGTATTTCGTGCACAATTCGTGTTTTAATGGCGCTTTCGAATGAGTTTTGAGTCTCGACCTAACGGTCTCGACTAAAACTAACATTCTCATGCGCCATTAAAAAAACACTCATTTTGCGCACTTAATACAAAAATAACTATTTTGACAGTGCGTATTACGAACTGTCCGAAAACAATTTTTCTAATATTTCAAATAACCGAGATATCAAGCTAATTCGTGTTAAAACAGATTCACCTTGTATATACAGGGTGGTGAATTTTTCATGTTCACCATTGGCATCTGTGAAACGGTATGAGATACGAGGTTGATTAATTCAGAAAAAATTGCGATTTTTATGGCCATTGAGAAGTTGAGAAGAAATCCTGGATATTTTGATTCGAAACTGCGACAATTCCTCGCTACCAATTTAGCGAACGACAATTCATCGCCGGCAGTTCCGCGCCGAACAATTTCTCGCACGGACAATTCCTGGCGGGCGACAATTTAGCGCCTAGATATGTTTTAAGGCATTATAATTAAAAAAAATCTTATTTCGTACTTGCTTTATTGAATATAATGGACAATTACATTAAGTAATATTTTGGTAATAAGAAAATATATAAAATGTAACGTTCTCGCGCCTAACAGAAGGCAACCCGTTTTACATATTTAGGAATTTTTAATATTTCGAAATTCGTTTGGGCAAGACGATGCTGCGCGGTTTTGAGTTTAAAAGTTTGGGGGGATAGGAGATTCTAAAAGACAGTTTCCCGTAATTAGGTCAGTGGGTTAAACATTGTCAACCTTACCGGACCTTTAGTGTGAATAGTGAATTATTTATTGAAATCGTTTGTCGATTGGGAATTAGTTTTCCGCTTTGAGAGTCACTTCACGAAGGAGCTTTTCCCATAGTTGAGGGGAAACAATTCTCCAGGAAATTATTTTTCCAATATAGAATTTACTCCGGTAAAGAAGATTTGGTTTGGTGTTATGCCAGAGTCCATCAACTGGTGAGTTGGTTATAGCCAAAAATTGTTGTCTTATCGTAATCTCCAGAACCTGAATCCTAATCTCAAATAAATTTAATTAGGCAAAAAGTCGTACATCGGGACTTCCAGAAATTAAGACGACGCAGTAGAAAAACTCTACATTTCTACGTCGTGCGAAAATTGATACGCTGTCTTCGCCGTGTAACCTTGTGGGGGTTTTTCCGAGCCGAATGAACACCTGGGCCTATCAATACAGAGTTTGGTGTATGGACGAGCTGATTGCAGCTGATCAAGGGAAGTGCAAATTTTAAAAACTGTATAACCTTGGCTTGTGGGTCACGATTTCGTTATGTTTATTTAAGAAGTAATTTATTAATTGAATGGGGTCAACGACTTGTATCATTGGGATTTAATTGGGTTTACGAGTACATATGAAATACGATTGTAATATTCCATATTACAATTTTACGTAAAGCATATATACATGGTACTCCAATAGTGGGTTGATATTGCGTTGTAAGAGTTCACGCTTTCACGATAGTTTTTGATCGTTGTTTACGCATGTATTCGTGACGCGAAGGCCTTCGAAGTTACGGGATGCGCTAAACATTTCTAGCATATTGTTGGGTAGCGCAATACAGGTCCTAAAAAATGTTTGAGTTTGCCACGTTAATTTTTGTTATATCCCGGTAGATTAACGTAAAATTGGGACTTCTAATTTTAGTACTGTAAAGGGGTTTTATGGGTTTTATTAAGTAAACAGAGATTTGGTTGCAACTTGTGTTTTATTTTACGACGAATTATTTGGATTTAAGTCTACGTAAAGGACAGATATAACTCAAATAAAGGTAGGTGATTATTTTTCTTGGGGTCTGACTTCTCATTTACCACCTCGGACGATGCTAGAAAATTATAAGTCGGTGGCGCCTATTAATTAACTGTTTTGAACCTACTCCTTCTTTGATTGGCTTTCCGGGAATCTGGCATCTGTCAATGTGTAATTGTCTACCTAAACAGTGGCGGAGTGATGAGGTTGTTTTTGTAATTCAACCAATTGTTGTAAATAGTAAAGATTAAAGGCGTGACATATGCATATACGTAATGTAGAATTAGCATAATCATAACTATTATTACAACAAATAAATATTGATCACAACTAATTAATATTTTAAGTTTGCAGATTAAAATTATTTGCTATACGCCGAAGGTAATCTAAAAGCGGTCTATTGCCATAGTCTTCGACTATAACTTTTATTCGTTTAGCAGTGTCTTTGTACACCTGTCTTTGGCGCACTTCATTTCCAACCACAAACTGTTCTATTTTCAGTCGGTTTACACTTTCTTCTTTTTAAGCACTTTCACGAACTTCCACAGATTAGGATGGGCACCATTGATTATAGATGAAAAAGTATTGTGCTACCCTTCAACTGCATTGTTGGTGCGTGGAATATCTTGCACAGTCACGTTGTAGCAATTCCATATATTTCTGGCAAATGATGGGGGACGCCTTCTTCCTCCTCTGTCTGCTCGGCCTATCTCGTCGTACTCGCTGAATCGTTTATCTCATGGCAGAAAGTTGTGGTAGTTTGCCAGCAGCAGCAACGGATACATCTTCAGAAATGGTTGCTATCGCCATTTGCGTACTTGGTTCAATTTGTTTTGCCATGGTCTTCATTCTTGTAATAGCTCTTCGGGATTCAATTTCTGCTGCGTCAGGAACATGATTGTGGACACTGCTTTTCACAACTTGTTCTCCGAGAGTATGAACTCTCCCAGAGCAACGCCACTTGTGATAATGTGCACATTTCCAAATTATTTTTCCACTTGAATTAATAATTTTTTCCTTTATATGAACGTGGCCGTTAAGTACCAATAACTGGCGGCCTTTCTCACTCTCGATTACTGTAAATAAAGACTCATCAGTTCACAGTATTTTTCTGGAAAAATGTAGATCTTGTTTTTCACGAAACCCATAAAAAAATTACAATCTTTTATTACCATCACCAGGATGAAGAGTTTGTACAGGTGTGAATTTAAAATCATGGTTTTTTTGGATGATTTCCGCACACGTGATTCATCAATACCACACTCTTGAGAAATTCTTCGGCTGCAGTTTTCTGCATCCATCGCTAATTGAGCTAGCGCATTCACTTCATTAGCAATAATTCCTGTTCTATTCGGCCCTCGCGGTCTTCTAAACTGCCACAAATAGCGATATTTCTTGGAATCCTTGCAAACATTCTTCGATGAGGTAATTGTCTGTATGGATACAAAATTGCATAATTGCATAATCAGATGCTAGAACAGAATTTCTATTACTGTGACTGTAGACATCGTACATATCCTGCTTTTCTTCATGGGTAAACATCTTCTGTGTAAACGTCTTGACAATTACAAAACACAACAAAGAAACTCTACGTACACCACTTAAATGCAGTACAACAAATCATTTATTACCTGTCTGTCAATCTCAACAGTTTTATAAACTGCGCGCACTTTAATATTAAATAATTATCTGCTTTCTAGAAGGCCTAAAAAATGTCTGTCAATGTCATTGAATTCACATTGACCAAAAACGTAAAGCTAAATTTTAGGGAAGATAATAATTGATTTCTAAAATTACAATTTTCAGTGTTTTCGCGATTTAGGAATGAATCAAAACATTCAGATTTTTCTCCGCCAGAAAAATCTCACAGACTTCGGCAGAAATTGAATTATATTGATATATAGACAAAGCAAAGGCAAGTGCGCTAACCACTAGAGCACCGAGGCCGAGGCCGAGGCTCACTGTTGTTCAGCAGGCTGCAACTGCTATTTGATAAAAACTTTAAAAATTAAAAAATTATAACTTTTATTAGTTTAATATCAAAGAAAATACGACTTATAAACTAGAGATGCTGCTCGAAGCTAGCATCGTTTCCTTTCAGACACAAATTAACGCGCCATTTCATGCTATTAAAGGCATTTCTTAGTATTTGTGGGCTTATATCGTTACATTCTCCAAAAATGCGATTTTGTAATTCTTGAATGGTGTAAATAGGAGTTCTGTATACATTATTTTTTAAGTGCGAATTAACAGTTGAAAACAATCGCTATTCTATAAAACAACGCTTGAATCCACAATTGAAATCTTGATAATCCCTTTGTAATTATTTATTTAATTCAATTAGCTCCAAACTTACGTTGAAATAATAAATAATTTCCCAAATCAGCTCACTATACTTTTGATTAATTTTTTATAAAATAATTAACATAATTCGGAAGAGTAACCCCGCATCCTTCTAATGCCAGAGCTAATCGTCAACTGACTGTAAACATTCAAATTTTTCTTAAGTGTGTCATTTGCAATCGTTCCTAGTTACCGACAAAAACCGGAAGTAGAACAAGAGTTCGCGGCTACCTTGTCCACCATTCAATTACAAAATAACACACACATTTTCATCAGTAATAAACCCAATTGTAACGAAAATTAATAAATCCAAATTTGGCCGTAATTACAATTAACCAAAAATAAATCTAAAACAAGATAAAACACCACGGATGCAACAAATTATTCCAGTTAAGCAGTCCGAAGCAAAGCATCAAGCAGCGTAAACAACCCAAATACCATCAAAATTACCAAAACTATAAAACAAATTAATTAATTTTATAAATAAATAATCAAGCTGACATTATAAGATCTCAGGCGAACTCATATACCAGCATTTCGACTAATTATTCGGTTATCAAATAATTTACGAAGTATACAAAGAACGTCTGTTTACATTGGAATTTTGGAAACAGTAGCTAAATTTCTTCCCTAAAAAGAATATGCTAATTATTAATAAAAAGTTTGGTTTTATAGAACGGTTTATACGTTCAAACGGCCCGATTAATTTCTTGCCATTAAGGCCTACCCAAATCGCAATCTGTTCAGAATACAATCACATCTCAAGGAATGAATATTTTGTTGACATACAAACCGATGCTTATTTCAGAAAAAAGGTGCCTTTAGGGCATCATTACCATTATTAAATGTGTAATAAATGTAATAAAATATCCAATTTTACCCTTTGCGGCGGACCTTCTGGAAAGCAGTTCATGAAGAACAATTACTATATGCGAAATAAAAGGGAAATCTTTCTTTAATATTGTGTGATACCTTCCGACAAATAGTTGTAATAATTGATGAATATTCATTTAAATCTTTCGATAAATACCTAATCCAGCAGCTTTGATGGTTTCATCACTACGCTTTGGTGCTCGTCCGCTACCGACGTTTCCTGTTCTATAAAAGAATTTACTCACTATTCAAGGAGTGTTCTAATTGTTTGTAGTCCACAGCTATTTCTAGAAACTGTTATCTAAATTTTTGAAGGCAGTCATATGTAGAATACGTCCGAACACTGTCCATCCTACGCCCATTCTAGAAGAAAGATTCAACTATAAGTGCCTTCTTCTCCGAAGTGTAAGCCATTTTGCTTCAATTAATACAAGTAAATAGACAAAACTCTTAGATGTTAGCTTCGAAAAAACTATTCTTTACGTTGTTAGGGTCGACCTTACGGAGGGCGAATAAAACTACTGAATTTTCAAATTTAAATACGGTTGCAGCGCTTCGGCATTTCATTTATGCCGTTCCTGGGTAAACAAACAGCGAATGCGATCAGAACTCACTGGCGGCGACAAGCAGGTGACATGCAACAGAAAATAAAACACAGACTTACTGATCTGTCAAGAAATGTTGGGCAGTTGTACTCACCGGGGGTCCTCCAGCCCCCTGCCCCTGGATTGGAACTCGAACTGGATACGGATGCTCATCTGCCGGCTAGCTGCTGTGGCCGCAGCCGTACGTAATCATAGAGTACTCACTACAGTCCATACCCCCGCGTAAAAGACAGTCGACGCCATCTTGACATTAACGTTGTATTCATAATAATAATAATAATAATAGTAGTTCGACGTAGGTACATTTACGATGCAACCTCTGCCGACTGACTACCTCCCGAATGATTGCTAGCGGAATAATGAGTAATCATGCCACACACGCTATCTACTCATATAACTACCCATATTCACTAAGCTACTGTTTCCAACAACTACTTATGTAGACACACCAGTCTTGTATAACAACCATAATAGAACCCAATGCTTGTAAACCATATATAATACCAAGTAGATAATAGGTTACCATTCGGGTGAACACATCTAACACCTCATGAGATATAAACCATATATAATACCAAGTATATAATACATTACCATACGGGTAAACATATATAACACCTCATGGGATATAAACCATAACCTAGCCAAGGACGCCGCTGCTTATACCCGCTGACATTGCCGTAGCAGCCTATCTTTATATACAGGGAATTTTTCTTTTTAGTATACATTGCTTATGTATACTTTTAAAAAGAAAGCGTCAATTACTCCTATTATGTAGGCAACCAACTATACAGACAACTAAACCATGCTGTGACCAAAACAATTAAATTACTTCAAGGTTAAAAAATAAAACTGGTTGTTATTTAGTGTATTCTTGCGTTTTTATACAACCACAGTAAAGACGAAAAAGTGAAAATTCTAATGTGGTGTCAGAATGGTAACAGCTTAAGAACAGTGAGAGACTTATTTTCACTAAAATGTCCAGAAAGACCTATTCCTTGTATTCGAACCATACAAACAATTGTAAGAAAATTTAAATCAGAGGGATGCGATGGTAATAAATTCCCATAAAGTAAGAACTAAAATTAATCACGTTTTAACCTAAGAAATAAAATAAATATTTTATGCGACGTTGAAGAAATCATAATTAATAGTTATAACAAAAAATTATAATTAAAAAAAGTTTGCGATGGCCGGGAATTGCCGGGAATTGAAGCCAGATCAACTGCTTGGAAGGCACCCATGGTGATCATTACACCACTTTGCCGCTGACGTATTTTTATTGTACAAAGGAAGTATGTACAATGTACAGACCTTACAGAAACAGCACCCTGTCGATTTTTGTATTTAACAAATAAGTCATTATTTGCGTCCTATATACAGGGTGAAATACTTATTTAATATAAATACTGCATCAACATAATCTTCATACTCAAATAATTCACAACTACCGTGAACGTTTGCTTCTGTTTTTTAGTTGTCGGAATAGTTGGTTGTCTACACAATAGGCGTAATTGACGCGTTCTTTTTAAAAGTATACATAGGCAATGTATACTAAAAAGAAAAGTTCCCTGTATATAATCGCATACGTGTTAACACTAATTGCGCACCTTGCCTCAGATTGGAGGATCTTCGCATAGCAATTAGTTAGTAGGTTCACAAACGCTATTAATTAGTGATTACGCCAAAGATTGCGAGCATACGCCTAGCTATAGCCACTGACCCACACACACTGTCCCGCTGACGCCTTTCAACCTCCGCCATACAGTTCTTCCTTTAAACTCTTATCATTCTTGCCAGCTGTTATAAGTTACGTATATTTTACCAAATATTTATCTCTTGAACGCCCTTTTTAGTAATACTCACAGCAGGCAAAAACCGTTGCCTAACAACGTTTTGCAATTATACAAATAAACGATATAAAATGAATTTGTCAACTCCACCAATTCAATTGTCAAACTTGTGACTAACATGTGACAACGCAAAAGACATACCCATGTATAATTAATAGTTAAAGCTCACGTACTTATTCCACACAGAACATTCATTTCATGTACGAAACACGTCCACACGCCCATAGACAAATCATGGATGTCCATTTTATGTCTATCCTTTTATATTTTTATTGTATTTGCTTCTTAACGAAATACGTAACATAAAATTAAGCAAGTTACTACGCAAATTTCTTAACTAAGTATATATAATTATGACTAACATATGTAACAAAAGTTTTCGGAAAAAAATTAAGTGCAGGATACTATGGTCTAAGAAAAGTTTATTATCTGCAGAACAATTAAAACAATTTAAATTTTAGTATTTAATCTTAATTTACATGTAAAGGTCCATGTTCTTCTATAAGGCGAAGTTTTCGCCTGACTTGTCTCATGCGTTTTTGGCAAGCCTCAACGTTTATTTCCCGCACCTTTTGATATATTCTTCGTCTTAAGTGATCTTCAGTTTGGGCTTCCCACCCATTGTTGTAGACCTTCCTGCTAAGTAACGCCCAAAAAGTTTCAATGGGTCTCGCTTGTGGAACACTAGGAGGATTGTCTTCGCGTGGCACAAATGGGACGTTATTTCTCTCCAACCATTGCGTTGTTGTGCGGGCATAATGGCATGAAGCGAGATCAGGCCAAAACATAATTTCGTCATGAGCATCATGTAAATTAATAAATTCAATCAATTTTGGGAGGCAATGTTGTGTATAAACGTGAGCATCGACAGCCTGACCTCTAATATGTCCCACATACGGTCTGGAGACACCTGCCTCCGAAATGGCACACCACCCCATGATTTTATCCGCAAATTTTACCTTTGCCTTGAATTTTACGTCGTCAGGTGTACCATCTAAAGCATCAGTATAGAATCCATTATTTCCACTAAGTTCCGCATTAGCAAACGTGAAGCACTTTTCATCGTCCATAATTATGGTTTTGTTATTAACAAAGTGACGATCTCGTAAAGCGCGGCAGCATCGAGGGATTCTTTGCAACTGAGCAGCGATATATTTAGAGCATTTCCTTCTTTTTCTATATTTTAAATTGTGTCTCTTCATTTCGCGACTAACTGTCATGTGAGAGATATGAAAACGATGAGACAACTTACGAGTGGATTTACCAATGGTATTTTTAGCCATTTCAGAATGTCTGTTAGCTAGAACTTCGGACAGTGTCCGCGGTCGGCCACTTTTAGGTAAGTTGAAACAAGGTGTTCCTTCTTCGCACTCACAAATTGTTTAGTATATCGTTGACAAGGAAATATTCTCATTCCGAAAAACATCAACAATTTCTTTTTTTGGCATTTTGCCAACTAAGTTGTAAATACTTTTTCTTAAGTCTAATTTGTAAGACATACCTAAAACTCACAATACAAACTTAAACTGTCAAATACCCAAACAATAAACTCCTTCATTTGCTTTTCCAGGGACCACTAACTAAGCTCGTTGTTGATACCAACAAACCAGCAATGATTTTTTTCCGAAAACTTTTGTTACATATGTTATAACATTAAAAATATGTATAGAAGTTTTCTTGTTATAATATTAAATTAAGTAACTTGCTGATCACATAGGAAGGATAATATGCAATATGCTAGAATATGTAAATACAATTTCTTTTAAGAACTACCTATAGTAATTCTGGTCGTTTATACTTTCTTATAATATTTTAAGACGATTTTAGAATACATTATTCTGCTTATAACAAACTTTGCACAAACTTCTAAATTTTAAGTTTTCACTCTTGCGAGCAACATTGATGTACATCTTGCCGACCATTAAATATTTTTACCGAATACGTTTGAAAATAAATTTTTAAACAAATAATTTGACAGCACACGATCTTCTAACTTCTAACTTTTGGCTCGATACATATACAGGCTGTTTCAGACCATCCGACCGACCTTTTCTTTTTGAAAAGCGAATGTGTTTTACTGCTAGAATTTTTCGCAAAAAAAAACAGAAAGTAAGGAACACCGCGAACAACTTTGAAATTTCAAATGGAAACATAGGCCATGTTTGGTATTGTTGGATAGGGATTTCACAAATAATTCTTTTCAATTGAACATTTTTTTGATACTTCTTACGGTTCAGGTATTTTAAAATAAATATAAAAAAGTTAAACAATGATGTACTTTTAAAGTTTTCATTGTTAAAGATGTTCAAAATATCTACGACTCTCACTGAATCAATTCTGTGCTCTTTTTCCAGCATTATCAGTTTCTCGGAGGCCTTCTTCGAGGGAGAGGGCAAGCATCTTGAATTCTTCGTATCATATCCATCCTTGTGGGGGGACGTTGTTGGTAGACGAGATCTTTCATCGTCCCCACAATAAAAAGTCTAACGGCGTTAACACGGGGGCCACGCCACAGGACCTTCCCTACCTATAAATTTTTTGGGGAACATTTGTGCTACATGACGTCGTGCAACAACAGAAAAATGCGCTGGGTACTCCCCAGTTGCAGCCACATGGAGGCTATCGTTACCAGTGGAAAGTCTTCTGATAGCTCACCAAGAACATTTTCAAAACAGTCGACATATATTATTTAATTTAAAGTTGTTTCGAAAAAGTAAGATCCAATTATTCGATCTCTGAGGAGACCACACCACACCACTTCCTCCAATCACCGTGGATTTACTCGACTCCAATAGTGTACGTTGTGGGTATTCACTTCGCCGTTACTTTTAAAGGCAGCTTCGTCAATTCAAAGAATTCGACGGTAGAAGTTACGGCGTTTACTGAAATACCAATCGCAAAAATCACACGATTTTCTAAATCATCATCGCTTAGTTGTTGGTGAAGATTGATATGATATTATTGGAAACCTGCAGATTTAAGGATTCGCCATCATATTATGTATATTATAATAACATATGAACATTAGCTTGTTTCTCGTCCGTAGATAATAGCATAGAAATGCTGGACTTGGTATTTTCGCTAGTTAATTATTACTGATATTAGGATTAGATTTATCTATTTATGTAAAGTGTTCTTACACATTTTTTGTACATCCCAGTGTATTATATAAATTTGCGATTACTATTTTTCTCCTTCCAAATGGTAAAACGTAAAGTTAACAATTTTATTTATTTAATGATAACGTATTTGTAATATGAATTGCGTTTTATTTTTCTTATACTTGTAAGGATTATAACATAAACTCAAATATAACATTAAATGATTAATTAGGTTATTACGCGCTGTAGCGAATAATAGAAATAATAGGTAACACAAAACTTACGTCGTTTATAGAAAGCAAATGTGCGATATTTTACACATGAATAATAGCTACGTAAGGCAATGGTTTTCGCCTGCTCTGAGTTTTACTTGAATGTGCGCTCAACAGATAAATATTATTTAAAATACAGGGTGAATTTTAATTGGCGGAAAATATTTACAAGGCGCAGTTCTACATCAAAAAGTGTGCAAAAAATTGTACAAGCGTTTTGCTCGAAAACGTTTAGTTTTTAAAGAACACTTAATTAAAGTTTTCTAAACTTAACAACACTGTGTGGTCAGTCGTACTGAGCTGTGTGTTAAGTCGTCTGCGATTCACATAGCAACGCATTTGATTTAATATGGAACCTAAAGAGATTGTATACAGGCATACTAGACCTCCTTCATGGTTATATTCTAATTTTAATGTGCTGCTTGTATTTTTGAATTAACAGTACATAACTAGTAAGGAAATATCAACTACGTTTTAAGTTTTTTTATTTTTATTTCTTTTTAAATCGAATGGTACATCTTCTAATAGATCCCTAAAGTCGGTGTCTAAGAATTCAACAAAATTATTCGCGTTTAGACAATCATACAAAATGTGTGGTTCTATAAGCCTATTACCAATAATACCACCCCATACATTAACGCTAAACCGAACTTGATGATTTGTTTGGTACAGTGCATGGGGGTTTTCATAGGTCCATTAGTGCATGTTATGGATATTAAAGGTTTCATTTCCGGTGACCGTAGCTTCATCAGTCCACAAGATATGTCCAGTAAAACCAGGATCCCTTTCTTGCTCACGAAATAACCATCTGCAGAATAAGACTCTTTGCTGATAGTCTTTTGGTAATAATCCCTGTACTCGTTGATAGTGATACGAGTGCAAGCCATTTTCCCGTAATAAGCGATGAACTGTTCTTTGGCTAACATCAAACGTTCTGGCAATGGATAGGGTACTTTGTTCTGGTTCATTTTCGACTACATTTAAGATATTTTTTTAACCAGCGGTAACAATACTCGATGAGGACGGCCTCTGACCGCTACTGGAGTGAGTGAAGTTCTTCCAATTTCTCGCATTCATTGATCCAATCGTCTAATAACATTACTATTTGGATACCGTTCGGCATAATAAATTAGCAGCAACATTAAAATTGCTACTCCACAAAACTGTACTCCATGACGTTAATTTGGGAAATCTGTTACGGGCCAATCGAGCTTTTTCGACGACCCGTAACCAGATGGATGGAAAAGGCCTACAGCTTAGCTCAGAGGAGTAGGGGGAGTTCGTGAAAATTGCTTATGGGAGAAAATCTTTAGTTGTGTACAGGTTAAGTCAAAATAAGTGGGCGACACCTTCCAAATCCAGCTGTTTGTAGGTCCTCGTGGAAGGCCGAGAAGCCAACAGCTTACGGGAATGGAACTTACCGTTTATTGTGCCTCCTCCTACATATTTAAAGCTTGCAAAATTCTTACACAAACAAATATAGAGTATACAAAAATAAAAGAGGTAGTAAATTTTAAAACACAATAATAAAATTATTGGTATGGCGATACTAAAAGAAAAGACAGGAAATGGCATTTTTATAAGTTTACAACTATTTGAACGTCCAAGATACGAACACAAAGCTCGCCGTTGATGCACAATATTTGTATTGTAATGAATCTGTGTGGCCAATGGCGTAGAGTTTGCAGGAAAAATACAGTATTAATATCTTTTACAATCAACAATAAATAAATGGCGATTGAAGATCGCTTTTAGGTTGCATAAAACAAACAAGTCCAATATCGTGGAATTTTGCAAGTTTGCGCGAGGAAATAAAAAAGGGTTTCTTTTTACACTGCACAACAAAAAAACTGGTTCTTTACCTTGAAGTTCGGAGAAGGCAGGCACAATTCCCGGAGGGTTGATTTCTAAATGCAGGAAAATATGTTGAATGACAGGTTGTTAATCGTTGAACGCTAGTAGCAGCAACAGGGTGCTGGGCTTCGAAATTCATCCGCCGAACGGCGATTGGCCAATTCACAAAGAATTGCCTTTTGTTTGGGTTTAAAATCCTAGCGTACTAATATCCGACAATTGTCGATGTGTTGATTTCAACCCCATGGTAAAACAACGAAACGAAAATTGCACCAGGTATACCCGTCGAAAACCCAAGCTGACACTTGCAGCACTCGATATAGATTTACGACCCTCCCCTAAAGATGTAATTTTGGGAAGGTCCGGAGTCAAGAAAGGTGGAAGATCGACTGACGTAAAAACGCAATGGGAATCTGCACCCCCCCCCTCAAAAGATTGCACCATAGTACAAAATATCATGAAATGTTCTAGAAAGATTTTTAACACGTGAGTTCTCGGAAGCGTCTGAGGTCAAGCGCTGAGAAAAAACAAGAGAGTCTGCAATTTTGACACAAAAGAAACTGTTAACATATCTCAAACTTCGAAAGACAAAACAGAAATGGTAACCCAAAATAAGACTGCAATTAAAATAACGTTATTAATTCTGACGAAGCGGCAAACAAATTAAGAAATCAATTCATATAAACCGGCACATTTTAAAATGAACATAACAAATCAAACACAAATAAACTAAAATCAAACTAAACTGAAGGTAACACTAAGATAATGAATGCAAAGAGAATTATACACGGCGTTTTGATCAGCAAATTGTCACAGAAATGTCATTAAAAGTCAAATTACTTAAAATTAAAAAAACTACGTTAAAGCCTACGTTTGTGTTAAAATGTGAAATTTGTATTGCACGTTGTTGTATTGCAACATTTTTGAAAAACTCAAATATTGCTGAATGCTTTAAACTTCGGATGGAAGTTCTGGGTAAACCAAGGGTATGATGACTGCAATTACACATTGATGATTCCTTTTGTTGATTAAACTGCAGTTAAAAATCATCGTTTCATAAAAATATCGTACGATAAGGAACCCGGAATCCAACTTAAAACTGCCAATAATTCCTCATCTATAACGTAACTTCTCTCGGCTCTATAGCAGCTAGAAGGAATTGGGGGTTTGAAGGAAAGCTCGTGTGGTGGAGTGTTGAGAGGGGTCAGCGGGGACAGTCTTCGTGGGGCAGGGTTCAGGGTTAGGTAAAAGCTTGCATGTCTTTGGCGTAATCACTAATTAATAGCGTTTGCGAACCTACTAACTAACTGCTATGCGAATATTCTCCAATCTCAGGCAAAGAGCTAAATTAATGTTACCGCGTATGTGATTATATATAAAGATGGGCTGCAATGGCAATGTCAGCTGATATAAACAGTGACGTCCTTGGCTAGGTTATGGTTTATATCCTATGAAGTGTTATATGCGTTTACCCAAATGGTTCTGTGTTATCTACTTATTATTATATCCAGTTTATATCCTGTGAAGCGTCGTATGTGTTTACCCAATTGGTTACGTATTATCTACTTATTATTATAGGTGGTTTACAAGCATTGGGGGTCCTATTGTGGTTGTTATACAAGATTGGTGTGTCTGTGTAAGTAGTTGTTGGCAACAGTAGCGTAGTAAATATGGGTAGCTATATAAGTAGATAGTGTGTGTGGCATGAGTAATCATTATTCCCCTAGCAATCATTCGAGAGGTAGTCAGTCGGCAGAGGTTGCATCGCAAAATGTGCCTACGTCGAACTACTATTATTATTATTATTATTATGAATGCAGCATTAATGCCAGGAGAACATCGACTGACTTTTACGCCGGGGTGTAGACACTAACGATACTCTCCCCTTCGCATGTGGGGCTGAGGGGGCACGCCTCCCCCCCCCCGACTCCTGTGAATAACAGAGAGAATGACTATGGACTTGGTTCATAGCCTGGATCCCCGGAGGATTGGTGCACCAGAAGGTATGCATAATTGCCGTAATTACGATTACGAATGAGTGCGGTCACAGCAGCTAGGTGGCAGATGAGCATCCGTATCCTGTTCGAGTTCCAATCCAGGGGCAGGTGACTGGAGGACCCCCGATAAGTACAACTACCCAACATTTCTTGACAGATCAGTAAGTCTGCCTTTTATTATCTGTTGCATGTCACCTGCCTGTCGCCGCAATGAGTTCTGATCGCATCCGCTGTTTGTTTACCCAGGAACTGCATAAATGAAATGCAGAAGCGCTGCAATAGTTTTTATTCGCCTCCCATAAGGTCGACCCTAACAGTTACAACAAAATTCACTTATTATAATAACATTTGTTACATTACATTACATTAACACATTAACTTAATTTATTATTATATTTTTTCTAACATATTTCTGCTATGAAATCATCGACAATTTTTTTAATAGCTGTATAATATGCATTTCTTAATGGCATTACTTGCTTAAAACATAAAAACTGAATTCAAAGTCAGCAAATATACGCATCAGCTAAAGCAAAATTGTTACTTAAATGTTAATTAAAGTCTAATCAAGTTGTATTTGATGAAACTGTGATGATAATACTTTTTTAACGCGGCATTTATAATAATAATTTTAGTTAAATGATTATTATATTTGCTGTGCTGTGTATATCGAGGCAAAATTACATTTAGTTACTGTTGTCGATAATTATTCGACCATATTATTTGTACAAAAAACAAGTTAAATTGCTTGCTCTCTTTAATTCGCTAGTCCAGAATACTTTGTCTTATTTACTAAAGATAATTGAGAAAAAGGGTTTCTTAAATGTATCGAAGCAGCATAAAACCGCTGAACAGAATGCATGGGGTTGGCAACTGGCCAAAAAGAAATCGCAAGATTTTGCGGGCACAAAACCTTCACAGAGAAATGTTGCGATTTTTTTCTTTCTTTGATTCTAAATTCATTTAAAATGCGCTGCAGTTTTATGCTTGTGCACTGACAGAAAATATTTTTTTTAAAGATTATACATAACTACAATTTACGTCAAAACTTACAAAACAGAATATAATATTCAAACAGAAATGGGTTCTCGATACTTTTATGATGTTTTGCGTTGTATCAAAAGAAAATCGCTAAAAAATAATTTCTGTGTGTGCCTGGGCTCTCCAGGCTCTAATACGTTTTAGAAAATAAATTTCCCTTTGGTGCTGAAAGGGAGCGGGCTCTGTGAGGAGAAACCTGGAGCAATAAATCAAACGCATGGAAAATTAATAAATCGCAAAACAGATCACCGAACAAGCAGCGAGAATCGACCGGCAAAATAAGAAACGTGACGAGAAACGAGCAAGGGCTGTAATAAAAATAAATCAAGACGATCTGTGGTGGTCTGTATCAAGTCCCGGAAAAGATACTATACATAAGCTCGGAAATATGAATTATTTATCAACCGGATAGGCGGTTTTTCGTATTTGTTTTTATTAGCAAGTATTGCTATGAAACTTACAAGCTTGAATTTTAAACAGAAAAACGAAAATCGAAAATTGCGCCTTTGTAATTAGATTCGCGCTACTTCGTTCGCAGGGAACTAAAAAGTTTAAGCCCGTACGACTTTTGATGGTCAGTTTGAAATACGAGCAAGCAGGAGATAAAACGTCAATAACAACGATACTATCTGTTTGCCTGGTCCTGATGGTGCAGCAGGAAGGAAGATAGACCACTTTAATCATTAATCCCACCGGATTAAGATTGGGAGAAGCAATTAAGAAATATCGACCCGTGTCTTACTTTGGATGGAATAGGTATCGGTCCCGGGTTCGATTTCCGGAAGGAATAACCCAAATGTCCGTCTTCTTACGCCCACTTCCAGCCATTTGCAGCACCGTTTGAGAGTATGTAGTGTTTGATGTGGCCTTCTTGAAGTCCATTAGACTGAGGACACAAAGAGCGTTTGTTCTAGATTAACTCTTGCCCCAAAGGTCTCTCTCGATCGTTTTAATTTTGGTTTTTCGGAAAAATAAAATAATCCAATACACTCTGGAGAAGAGTTTGTCCGGAGAAGCATTTTAAATTAGTGTTCCTTTCTCTTTGTAAGTTCCATTCATAATTGTTACGGTTCTGTACATGAAAAGAGATTCTGTTATGAAGAAGATAAAACTACAAAATAGTTTTTTAAGATTCCGTGGAACAATATTAAAACCTAGATTTATACTGTGAAATAACTTCGGTATTGAGAGAACGCTACATTTTAGGGTTCAGAAAATGTTATTATAGTGTTTATAATTGATTTACAGTTTTTCCTCTGCCATTTATGGAATAAATATTTCTTTCTTGAAAGAAAATTACGTTGTAATAAAAAAAATCAAATAATAAAATCACGTTAAGAAGGGAATCTACAGGGCTCTTATTAACGAAAAAACTGCTAAACAAAGAAGTAAGTCGTTACCGAACGTATTTTTACATCAGAAGTTTTTGTTGAATGCCGTTTCCGATATTAAATAATAATCTTCTTTAATTAATGGCCGTTTGGGACGTTAAAAATTTATCAAAATTTTTATTATACATATTTTGCATTTACAGGATGTAATCGCCGTTGTATCTAAGAGGTTTAAAAAGAACACAGAGCCGACTGAAACTTTTTACGTGGAAAGTGTAAAACACTAAAAGCTGCTCTCATTAGCAGCAATTCGCGCTGTTACAATATCTTCATGGATAAGAGGATTACAGAACAAGTTTTCGTCAAGCCGCTCCAGATCCTCGAGTTCGCGCCGTAAATAAAGATTTGTCAAGAGTCCTCCGCATGCAGATCTGAACAGAATACGAATTTATCCTTGATTCCGGAACATATTTTTTACTTAATCTTAATAACGAGGATTTTGAAATTTTCTTTGATAAATTCGTCAAGATTGGCTTGAGTTTGTGATTTATTCGCCCCTGTTCCCTAATGGCCTATTATTATAAGAATGGATTCGCGAAAGGATCGTAGTTCCGTGACTCTTTGCCGCGGTTTTATTTCTTAAGAGGAACTTTAATCATTCTTTATCTGCTTGCAGCTTAGACTAGGATAACTTCGCCGTTAAGTATAGTTCTTAATAACCTCCACAAAATAAATACCAAAATTTAGACGAGAGTTCTATGTACCGCTGCTTGCAATATCCAGATTTGCAAATTACAAAGTTTACATACATTTCGGTGCAAATTTAACTTTCAAGTCAATACTTTTTAAATTTAGTTCAATCGCTGAGCAGGATCACGTTTTGACATGGTGACGAAAATGAAAGTCGACAGTAATTTTCAATCATAAAATAATTCATGTAACACCAGATCATCATTGATTAGTTGCTGAATAAAGACCGCTAACAGTTGCCTCTGCAGGAAGTTGTATTTATTTTGAAGCAAAAGTTATAGTACTGAAGAATATTCGCGTGTAACTCTTTTCTGTTCGCTACGTCGCGTAAGAGATAAAGCACTCTAAGAGGAACTCTTTTCGGTAGTTTTTAATAATAATTCCATAAATATTAATCAATAAAAAATCATAAGTGAAAATGCAGCTAATAAAACGAGCTCGTTCTCCATTTTCTGATTATCCAAAAATCAAGAGTAACAACAGTATTAGACTAGTTTTTTTTTAATTATTCGTAACATGTTATTACTTTCTTAGAAGACAATTTTGAAAGTTACGATATTTTTAAATTACTGCAGTAGAACACCTTATGGTTGATACGAAACTACGTCACCAGGGTTACTTAAGGGCAAATGGCTTAAACAAATCATCAGGTATTATTGCGTAAACAAGAAATTGTCATTAACGAAATTAATTACATGTCTTATGAAAAAATATTACTAATTGCTCATTGAACAGACATATAAATTGGATAACCAAACAGTTATTAGCTATAATGCTATAAACAGTATCTTATTAATTAATATTCAACGGAAATAGATACAATTACGTTGTTCGAACATCGACGACGCGCTGCCGGCACACGTAAAATATCATTCAAATATGCAATTACCTGTATCTCTCTAAATGCTACAGTAAAATTAAATATTTTACTGTAAAAATGAAATTCGGATAGAGACATATCTCTTGTTATCCCGAACTTTAAAAAAAGTATACCATTCGCTACCTACATAAGTAAACAAAAAGCAGTGAATTGGATTATATTGTGATCTTTGAAAAAAATTACATGCAATCGAAAGAAAACTCAACCACGGTCTTCCATGTACTAAAAATGATGAGTATTTCATTATTTGCCAAGCCACCACCGCCAAAGCATGATTTCAAATACACTGCCACTGCCATTTCGTATGAAGAGTGTCCTTCCATTTAATTCACTCGCTTTTCATTCTGGCTTGGGTTGGACTCCCCACATTAGCTCGCAGTGTATAAAGATCTTGTGCTGAAACCAACCACACACAATTTTCTAATTCGGTTTGCAACCGTGGGATCTTAATGATGAAATCCGTCTCTGGAATTTCTGTCGTTCGGATTTAACGTTAAACTGTAAGTCCCCCGTGTTTTTACTTCAGCGCTGAGGAAACACACGCAGCAGAGAAGAGACCGATGCCCAACAGTGGAACGAAAAAGCCTGTTGATGATGATGATGACTACAATTTTACTATAATACTAGGCGGTCATGGGTTAGAGTTTAACGCGATTGACTATTATACTGAATGTCCTGGGTTCAATTCCCAGTACCGGGACATCGGGTTTTTACTGGCGATTAACTCGCAAGGCAACCGGCGAGATATTCTGCCTAGTAAATCTTCTCTGGAGTAGAAGTATTTACATTTCCCGTGGTTCGGAGCTGCAGGTCCTCCATGTCTGACGTACTTTAAAACGCGTATCACAGGCAAAAGAGAGAACATCGCTATGTCTTGTAAGAGACACACTACTCGAATGGAGAAGAAAAGGAAGATACGTCTCCCAGTCCATTTCCGCCCTTTAGGGAATGAAAATCTGAGATTTGTTCTTCTTATTGGTTTTAGTGGGATTATTTAGCAGTAGTTTGAAAACTTTCCAATTTAAATCATAATGTGATGCTCTCCATGATGACGAGAGTAATCTGACATGACTGGTCCTTATGAGATACTCAGATCTCACCTATGGCTTCTAGCGCTACATCCCGGGCAACTAATTTGATTATCAAGCAGAAGTAGGTGAGGGTAGGCAGATACTGCGGTGCAAAAAGCAATTGGAGAACTACTGCATTAATCGCTCAAGAACAATCACCATGAATACAAACTCAAAGGATAAGGCCCCAAGTTCCCGGCGCACCTTAAGTGGAACATGGGTGTTAAGAATCCCCGGACGGAATACTCACAAAATAGCTACATGGAACGTAAGAACCATGTTCGAAGCTGAAAAACTGTATAATGTCTGGATGAAATGATCAGATTGTAGGGCCAAACGATATACAACAAAGTAGGGTAGCACTAATTTCCCAAGAAAGAGTTAATAAATCGGTCCGTAATTTTGTGTCCTTCTCAGACCGAATTATAATGATCCAGCTGTGCGGTAATCCTGCTAATATTACATCATACAAATTTATGCTCCCACGGCGGACAAAACGGATGCAAACATAGAGGAATTTTATGATCAGCTGAAAATCGTGCTGGAAACTACAAAAAAAACAAAAAGTCATATTATTACGTGGGACTTAAATGCAGCAGTCGCATCGAATAAATCATCAAATATAACAGGAGATCTTGGCTTAGGGGACAAAAGTGATAGAAGCAATACTTGAATACGCTTCTGTCGACAACAATTAGTAATCATGGAGGGCACCAGCAGATGATCAGGGTACGACTATTAGAAACCAAATTGACTATACTGTTGTCAACCAACGGTTTAGAAACAGTATGAAAACAGTCGAAACCTCCCCGGGAGCGAACGTTACATCCGGCACAACTTGTTAATGTTAAAAATGCAAATAAAACTTAAGAAAAGCACACATGAAACGAACACATCGTTACTAAAACCCGAAGAATTCGGGAACAGTTTACTAATAAAGTTAACGACAATCTCAAGCAAGAGACGGGGAAAATACATGACACGACAAATAAAGATGTAGAAACAATGTGGGAACATATGAAGAATGCAATGATAAAACCAGGAAAAGACATTCTACAAGTAATGGAAGAAAAAATGAAGAAGCAAGTATAGATGACGGACTCAATAATAGAACTTTACAAAAAGCGTAACATAGTGAAGAACCGAAACGAAGAAAAGTACAAAAATATACGAAGGTAATTACGAAGGAACAATAAAGAAAACTGGGTAGTGTAACGGTCTGCCCACGTGGTGGACGGTTGCCTGGTTTTAGCTCAGAGCCAAAAGTTCGTAATAACATGCGGAGAGACTGTAATGGTAATAATAGGATTTATTCTATTTAAATGTTACAATTAAAAGCTAAATATGTGTGATTCTGGTGTTATAAAGAAAATAGTAATATATTCAAAATCCTGGACGGTACGCCACTGGACGGACTCAGAAGGTCGCGTCACTGGCCAGGTAGAGATTGCGTTCCAGCTGTGGGCCGCGCGCAGCTTGTGTGTCCTGTATTTACATAAACAAATAAAATATGTCGCCACCTGGCAGTTAGTTTAAATACGTGTAACAGAATGTATTTCGAAATTATTAATCTAAACCTTTGCAGTGTTCACACATTGATTAAAATAACTTATCACCTGGCAGCGTGTCCTTGCGGGGCCAATGAACGTTTTGTTAAATCCAGCTGCTGGAAAATGTTCTTGGATTCGTAATTTCGCCGGTGAATGAATTTAAATGTTTCGTAGGATATTGTAACAATAAAACATTACTGTACGGTGAGTGCCAAATTGAAATTGTTAATGCCTACTTTTAAAAATACGTACAATCTAGCCTGACCGACTATAACGTATTGTTAAATTAGTTCGGAAATTCCCAATTACGGGAAAATAGGAAAATCAAAGGTCAAATTAGCCTGGCCTGACCGCCTTATAAGACCTCCAATCTCTTATTTCTCTGGTCTGTTAATCTGATTGACACTAACTGGCATAACCCGCTGGATATTAATCAAGGTAACCCCAACGGCGAAGTTTTCCACAAAAAGGAATAAATGCGACACCGTACAGGTGCGCGGATTTTATGGAATTCTCCAACGGACTGGAATATTCTCACGGACTGAGAATATTTTGGCGGCTCAACTTCGGTTTGCTTTCTTCTCTGGCGGATTGGTAATTCTATTCTCGGCTGACTTCCTCGATGAAGCATTCGACTCATAATTAACAAATTTATGCGAGGATCCTGTATAAATAAGGTTCCTTTTCTCTACGCGTTTCTCCGGAATGTGTTCGTACGCGACGATGAGTGTGTGGGGGAAAACAATTTAGCACTCCACTTGCACTGCCGCAGACGCCTCTTTTCGGAACTCTAGCCACATAACATTTAATTATCAAATGCTGGAACGGGTACTTCCCGAAAACTTCGTTACAGTAGAAGAAAATGCAACAAACTGGAAGAATTACAGCGTAAACACGACGAATTCAATGTATTTAGGAAAGCGAAAGAATTGAGAGGCCACATCCGCAAAAAAAATGCGCATATATTTAAACAGAATTCTGACGGAGAGCTCCTTTTTGATAAAAATAAAAAAACGGACGAATGGAGTAATTATATTGTAAAACTGTTTGGCGATGACGATAGAGGTGAAGGGAGAAGCAACGGAGCACCTGAAGCAGGTCCAAGTATAATAAAGGAAGAAGTAGAGAAAATCATAAAGCAAACAGAAGATAATAAAGCTCCCGGCCTAGGTCAGATCCCAATAGAATGGTGAAACTTTTTAAACATATTTATCGAGAAGGCCAAACCCTACGAGAATGGCTTTGCTCAACATGCATGCCTTTACCGAAGAAAAGCATGGCCATGTGGAGATTTCACATTAGTAAGTCTTATGAGTCACACTCTTAAACTGCTACTTAGAGTGATACAAAACAAGATTTTTATAAACTGCAAGAAATTTGTAAATGACGATCCTTTTTAATAAATACTAAGAAATGATTTTTGAAGAAAAGTTGCAGAAGAAAATGGAATCAGAATCGATGGAGGAAGCATTAAGAATTGTCACGCCTTTAATCTTTACTACATAAAAAATTTAGTTTAATTAAAAAAACAACCTCGCAACTCCGCCACTGCTTAGATAGAAATTAACAAGTTGACAAATGCCAGGTATCCCGGAAACCCAATCGAAGAAGGAGTAGGTTCCAACAAATAATTAATTAATAGGCGCCACCGACTTGTAATCTACTAACATTGTCAGAGGTGGTAAAATGGGAAGTCGGACCCTAAGATTGTTAATCACCTACCTTTTCTATCGCGTATCTTCCTTATGTAGCTTATTTACAGATCGTTTGAAATAAAAGGAAAGACAGGTTGCAACCAAACCTCATTTAATGAATAAATATATAACACAACCCCCACAATTATAATCGTTCGAAACAATCATTTAAAAAAAAACAGCCCCAATTTCACATTCCCCAACTAAAAATTAATAACTTACTTGGGCAAGACTCAAACAACTTAAGGACTATAATTGCGCTTACTAGTACAAAATAATGTTAAATGTTTATGCAAATGCGTCATTAGGAGGCCTCCGAAGAACGATATCATTCTGTGATCATAAACACCTATGAATAGCAATGTTCAAACTGAGAACACATTAAAACGCAATACCGTCCCACTCTTGGAGTACCCTATATATATGGTTTACGTAAAATTGGTTCCCCCAGTAAACGAATTATTACAAGTTGTACTTATTATCTATATATATTCTCTCTAAACCCCAAATAGTACAATACAATGACACAAATCAAAGAATGAATTAATTAATAATCGTAGATAGTGAAAATATAAATAACAACAGCCAGGTTATAAAATTTAACACATAAACAATTTTTATTTCATTTCCCTTTTAATTTGACACGGCTGTCATTACGACTGCACTCCAGATCTGTTATCACCGGCTTCAGGCGTGTCTGTTCCGTCTGTGCCAATCAATGGCCCCAAGGTAACTCTGCGAAGACTGCTTATCACTTTGGGCCAAATGGTAGAATGCAGAATCTTTTGGATTTTAATTACGGTTTTTCACCCGTGCGACGTATTTTGCCAGTTGATGGGACTGGCATACCAAAACAATATCGTCTTGACCGGAATAATTTTTATATTGGACAATTAAATTCCTGGAGTATCAATACTTCCTCAATCATAGGCAACAACTCCGGTATAGTGAGTTTCAGATCGGAAAAATGATTTCCAAATCGATAACGATTTAAATACACTTCACTTACTGTACACAATTGCTGCCGATTAGAACGTCGATTTTTAAGTGACCTCTTTTCTAAACTAGTCGTTCAAACTTTCTCTTCCCCCCCTCAACTTCCGAAATCTAATACCCTGTGTTTCCGCCGATAGTGTCAACTTCGAAATGCAAACATTCCTAAAATTAATTCGCCACTAAATATGTAGAATGGGTTGCCTTCAACCAGGCGCGGAATTCGTTACAGAATATAAGATATGCTGGCGATACAGCCATATTATCCGAAAGTATCGAAGACCTAAATAGGATGTTAAACAAGGTAAACGAACAGAGTATTCGAATGGGGTTATCTATAAATATAAAGAAAACCAAGTTACGAGTGGCAAGTAAGATTGACGTGGGTTTACAGAACTTATAATCAAACGGAACATATATTGAACAAGTTGATCATTTTAAATATATTGGTTGCTGGCTCAATAAAACCTTGGATACAGATGAAGATATAAAATGTCGCATTTATATAGCTAGACGAGCTTTCATAAAGAACAGAACAATATTAAGTAACAAGCTCATCAGATTAGCTACAAGATCTAAATTTGTCAAGTGTTATGTCCGGTCTGTGTTGTTGTACGGGTGCGAAACCTGGACGGTAAAAAGCAAACCTATGAACCACATTGAAGTGTTCGAAATGTGGTGTTACTGCAGAATTCTCAAAATTCCCTGGACTGAAAGGAAGACAAACGAACAGGAGTTAAATATGATGAAGAAAGAAAGAGAACTTCTAAACATAATAAATCGAAGAAAATTGGATTATCTCGAGCATGTGCTGAGAGGACAGATGTATGAGCTTCTACGTTTAATTCTAAATGGCAAAATCGAGGGAAAGAAGTGGATTAATAGAAAGAAGATGTCATGGTTGAGAAGCCTCCATCACTGGATTGGATTACCAGCAGAACAGTCATTCCATGCTGCAAAGCATCGAACCCAGTATCAAGGAATTATTAAAATTGTGACCGTCAACGCCTGATAATCAGGCAAGACACGCGGAGAAGAATACCTTGTAATAGTCTTCGTAGAAAAAATATCCTGGACAATATTTACCTAATAGGGAGCAACGTGATTTTATCTTTTTAAAATTTTCTGAGGGCACAACCATATTCACTTCATGGAATCCCAGAATTTCCGGCAACACCACTCAGGAAACAGATGCCGGCAACAAAGCTGGTTGGTTGTATTTTACAAAATGAATTGGAAAAATATAAGCGATTTTATCAGAAGAAATATTCCACCTAAATACAATTATATATTGTTTGAGGATTTTGCGGTTTCTCGAACTGTCAACACTACGATTAATTATCGGATTGGAGGTCACACTCAGCAAAGGCAGGATTACTGGTTACTGTTTGTGGACCTAAACAAACCATCGTTTCGCAAGACATTGCAGCTTGCATCTTCAGAGTCCTCCTCAGTACTACGAAGAGACTTTCTGAGTCTCATGCTCATAATTAATGAAGTATGTTAAAAGCATGAAACACTACCGAATGGCAACTAAGGAATGTAATATTATATGTTATACAGACGACGCAGCTTTAATTGCAGATAATGAATACAATTTGCAAAAATTATTGCCATAATTTACACACAGTTGATAAGAAAATGCAACTACAAGCCAGAGATAATGCTTAAATATGAGTAAACAATTTCTTTGATGTAAATTAGAGACACCAAGAAAGATAATATAACAGATCGTGGAGTTTTCATATTTAGAAACAGATATCTATGTCATACTATTTGGAATAATCAATAATTTCGCATTAAATGGGAAGTCCAAATATACAAAAGCATAGTCAGACCAGTACTTATGAGAAGTATAAGAACACCACAAATAATGCAAACTAATAATGCAAAGATGTCAACCTTATGGAAGTTTTTAAGAGAAACACGAACAAACCCTGATATTAGGATTCAATGTAGTAATATAGAAGTCATAAATGAATGCACCATGAAAAGAAAGCAAGAATGTCAAAACCGCATAATAAATATATACAAAATGGGCAATTATAGACTCGTAAGACTTTCAAGAGAAAACTCCCCAACAGGAAAACGAAGCCTTGGTCATCCAACCCATAGTTTTATCAATCAAATATAGATGCTACGTCGAACGTAGAGGAATATTATTGGATGACATAGCACGTACGTGCGCATAAGCTGCAGAGGTTTTCCCACTTTTATTAGATAGTTGCTGTGGAAATGGGCCGTAATCATTTTATTAACTCCTTGATGGTCCACTTTTGGAGGGTTTAGAAATCTAAAATAAAGCAGTTAATCCTGAATTCATTCTTGAAAAACGTGAATAAACCTCCAACTGATGAATCTCTCACAGTCACCCAAGATGAGTAGGAGCGATGACGCTTCTCCTTCCATCTTTATGTAATTTTGTATTATTATTCTTCGTCTACTGTCTTGTAGGTGTTTCTATCGGGTTATCGCTCTCTTGCATGCACCTTCGTTCATTGTAGCGCTGTACTTTCTAGCATACCCCACTATAACGATATTTATTTATTTGTAACATTTATTACAAATTGAGTGAGACTGGAAACAGGCATGTGTCTATTAGCTGATTTCTTATAATATACGTTATACAGTTAACATCTGGAATAAAAACCTACCAAATAAATACAACAAAAACATATTTAGGGCTATTATTGTTATTAGGAGACGCAAATGCGAAAGTAGGTAAAGAAGATATATACATAAGAATAACAGGCGAGCAGAGTAAGCACGAAAAGAGTAATGAAAATGGGCTGAGATTGATAAGCTTTGCTATAGAAAAGGAAATGAAAATCATGAGTACCATGTACACAGGGAAGGAAACACCCAAAGGTACATGGCTAATTCGAGACGTAATATAAGTGACCTTCAGAAGACGGAAGTAGCACGAAAGTACAGGGAAAAAGAACATTGAAGACAGCTATAAGAAAAAGGAGATCTGAAACTTCTACAAGGATGTGAAGGAAATTAAGAAAGGGTTCCAACCACGAAGAATGTATACCAAGGACAAAGAAGGAAACCTCACAGAAGAAAAAGAAGAAGTATTAGAACGATGGAAGCAATATTTCGAAGAACTACTGAATGGTGGGATACAGGAAGAGAACCAGAGGAAAAGGAAAAAAAGGACACAAAAAAAGTGACAATTGCTAGCGAGATCAAACCAACTGAAGAAGAAGTGAAAGCCATAATCAATAAAATGAAAAATAATAAAAGCTCAGGCCAAAATGGTATTAAGGGGAACAATTAAAATAAGGAGGAAACAGTTTAAGAGATCAAATATTGGAACTGGTAGAAGAAATATGGACAACAGAAAGATGCCAGAGGAATGGAATAAAGCAATCATAGTACCCATCCACAAGAAAGGCGACCTATCGGATTGTAACAACTATAGAGGCATAGCTTTATTGGATGTAGTTTATAAAGTGCTAGCAACATTACTAAAGCAAAGATTAGAGGTGCACATAGACAAACAAATCGGAGAATACCAAGGGGAATTTAGAAAGGACAGATCAACAACGCAGCAAAACTTCATCCTAAAGCGAACCCTGACGTTATGTTACGAGTATGAAATACCGACACACCTACTGTTCATAGATTTTAAGGCAGGATATGATACGATAAACAGGGAGAAAATAACAAACGCCCTGGGAGAGCTTGGAGTCCCAGATAAGTTAATTAAACTGGTGAAGATGACTTTACAAAGGACGGCAAGTGCGGTCCTTATCGAAGGGAAGGTATCTTACGAGTTCGAGGTTACAAGAGGGTTAAGACAGAGTGACCCCCTTTTTACTTTACTGCTCAATGTAACATTAGAGGATGCCGTAAGAAAAAGCGGCATAAACCGACGAAACACAATATTAAGAAAAAGCCCCCAATGCTTAGCCTATGCTGACGCTGTACCGTTAGCAAAAAAAAAGAAAAAGAACTGCAAAACATTACAGAGAGATTGGTAGACGTAGCTACAACCATGGGACTAAAGATAAACAAGAAAAAAGCCAATATATGTAACTAAAGAACAAACGCAGAAGAAATAGGAACGGTGCTTATGAAATACAAAATAAATCGAAAGAAAAACTGGCCTTTGAGGAAACCGATAGCTACATGTATCTGGGAGTACTAGTAAATAATAAATGTGAGGAAGAGTAGGAAATAAACCTGAGATTGGCGAAACGTACCAGTTGCGCGGGAGCCCTAAACGAGGTAAAACGATCAAAATATTTATCTTTGAAAGCGAAAATAAACCTCTACAAAAAATTAATAAGACCAACCTTACTATATGGAAACGAGACATGGGTTATGAATAAACAAATGCAAAATAAAATAGAAATATGGGAAAGGAAAATTCTACGCAGAGTCTACGGAGGCAGAAAAACCGATAAAGGGCGGGAAAAGCGCGCCAACAATTAACTTTACGGGCTGTAGGTATAAGGAGTCAATAATAAGTGAAGTAGTGAAATCAAGAAGGCTACGGTGGCTAGGGCACCTGGAGTAGCAAATGGAAGGGATAAGAACGGTAGAAGGCGTAGCATAGGTAGTGCCAGAAGGAACAAGGAGGAAGGGAAGACCAAGAATAAAATGGAGTGAGGCAGTGCTGCAGGACTTAGAGGAGAAACAGATAAAGAACTGGAGACAGAAAGCAAAAGACCGAGTAGAATGAAGAAGAATCACGGGGCAATGGGCCTAAATGGCCTGGAAAAGGCCTTTATATACACTGCTCAACAATAGAACTTAGAATGCAATAGAAATTCTGTTAACGCCCGAATACCAAGCTTTAGTAGCGCGTGTGCCCTCCATTAGCTCCAATAACAGCCTGACAACGTCGAGGCATGCTGCAAATAAGACGTCTTCACATGTCTTATGGTAAATTTCGCCATTCTTCTACAAGGGCCTCAGCCAACCCCTGAAGAGTATGAGGTGCACCAAAACGCTTCCTAATGCGCCTGTCGAGTAAATCCCACACGTGTTCGATGGCATTTAAGTCTGGACTCATGGCTGGCCACCCCATCACTTGGATTTCTTGTTCTTGGAGGAAGTTTGTTGTTAAATTAGCGGTATGAACTCTACAATTATCCTGTTGTAGAATGAAGCCATCGCTGAAATTGTTCGCAAATGGCACAACATGCTTGTAAAGAATCGTCTTAACATAAATTTGTGCGTTGAGACGCTGGGGAACGACAACCAAGTCTGTGCGACCATCTATACTAATGCCACCCCACACCATAAGTGATCCGGCTCCGAATCGGTCCACTTCCTGAATACACGCGGCATTGTATCGCTCTCCAGGACGTCTGTACACTCGTATACGACCATCGCAACGAGTTAGACAAAACCGCAACTCGTCTGTAAAAAGCACAGACCTCCAGTGCCGAAGTTGCCGTTGCACATGTTCGCAGGCAAAGTTTAGACGGCTAACTTTATGATTCTTGCTCAAGCGAGGAGCTCGCACAGGCCTGCGAGAAGTCATATTGACTTCTTTGAGTCGTCTTCTAACCGTCTGATCAGGAATTTTCATACCGGTGGCATTTCAAAGTAGATTTTGTAGCTCACGAGCAGTAGCAGTTCGTCGGCGAAGACCAGAATTAACAATATACCGGTCGTCCCGAGGGGTAGTTTTTCTTTCACGGCCTTGTCCAATTCTCCTGGAATATATACCCGTTTCTTGGTACCTATGCCAAGCTCTCCAGATAACAGATGGAGTCGATTGGAGCTGGTTTGCTACATATCGCATAGATCGACCATCTTCAAACAAACCAACAGCCCTTGCGACTTCAATTTCACTGAAAAACGCACTTTGGACTCAGAAGCATTGAAAAAGTAAAAACTGACGGTTTTACAGTGTCCAATAGCTAATTTGATGAGTTTCAGATGTTTGCTTTGTTTTCAAAAAACACTTTGTTTTAAGACTTCCTTTACATTTTGGCGGCTACGATGAAAACGAGCAAACGACTCACCGTAATTCTTTTTGCACTTTGTCAATAAAGGTCTAGAGAATAATACAAGATAAATATATACAATAAATACAAGAAAAAACCCTGCTTCCATCATTTGCTGGAAAACTTATAGGCGCTGAAAAAAGTGTTCCCCTAATTTTGTTGAGCAGTGTATTATATAGAGAGCATAACAACGTATGGTGAAGAAATGTGTCCAATGACCAAGAATGTCATGATAGAATAAGAATAATAGAACTGGACTACATGCGAAAATGTCTACAGTGTAACCAGAGAGATAGAATATGAACAGAAACAATATGGAGAGCAATGGAGGTTAAAGAATCAATCACAAAAAGAATAGAACACAGGGCGCTCATATAGTACGGATAAGTTCAAAAAGAGGAAGAAGAGAGGTGGCCTAAGGTAATCCTATATTGGATACCACGAGGCAATAGAAAAAGCGGAAGATCTCTTACGAGACGTTGCGATCTTCCCTCGTATTCCAATGTTGCGCGTTTTAAAGTAGCAGAAACATAGACGACCTACAACTTGACGTGGCCTCCGAACCACGGGAAGTGTAAACACTTCTATTCCAGAAAAGATTTCTTAACCAGAATACCTCGTTGGTTTGCCATTGCCTTGCGAGGGGGAACGGCTTTTAAAAATTCGATGTTCTGTTACTGGAAATTGAACCCCAGACCTTCAGCGTAGATCTAATGCGCTGACTTATAGCTCAGAACCACCTCTAAAAAACAATACATAAACCAAACAATGCAAGAAGAAGATTTGAAAGAGGACGATTGGGAAGATAGGAGACATTGGCATCTGAGAACGACCAAACTGTGAGAGAAGAAGGTCAAAGAAGAAGAAAGAAATCAGTTAACATTTACTTTCGTTCCTTTCTGTGCATCTTTGACGAAAAAACCAGTCTTTATTATTTTTATAAGATGTTAAGTCTACCTTGAACTCAAAATACGGAAGCAATTTGACTTGAAAATGGGCTTATTTCTGTGTTATCATCTACGGACTTTGGCTATTAGCATTTCTTCGTTTATCAATCACTTTAACCCGACAGTTCTTAGCACTCTCAGGTTAGTACTTGTAAATTTGAGAATAGAACAACAATTAATAATTTAATTGCTTAGTATCGCCAATAACCGAAGTATGAAATATAATTTGGAACTTGATTTAATAAGGAGAACCTTACAATTTATACCAGAGGACAGACTTCGCAAGGAAACAATGAGAATAACGGTTTCAATCACCAAATCCCTAGAGAATAGATCATTAAAATGTTTTGGACATGTAAAACGCACGGACGAGGAAATATGGCTGAAAGGGACACTGGAGTGGTCACCAATAGGTAGAAAAAGACGAGGAAGACTCAAAAAGGCATGAAAAACATACATAAATAAGGCAACGGACGGTAGAGAATTACAAACAGACTACGCTAACAGAAAACGACAAACACCTACCTATAGAGAAAAAGAAGTAGCTCGTTAACAAATCTATTAGCAAGTGTCTTGGGCATTGGGTTTTCAGCGGCATCTACTCAAAAATATAATGTTACGTGAGCGCTAGTGGGGAACAGACTGATTTACAATATTCGGAAAAAACTACTTCTACCCCAAAGCTCTTAACAAACAGAAGCCTATTAATCAAGCTTTGGTTTTCGGAAATGGTCGATCAATGTCCGTTTCCGATTGGTGAAATTGCGTTCTCAATTGTCAGTTATTAATATGTCCGGCACTTGAGGCTATTAGTTGCAGTTCTCTATGATTCAACATCCACTAGCTCTAAACCTTTGAAGCTGTAAATTTTATCAGTGGCATTTATGACCCGTCAATTAAAATTTAACGTGTTGCAGAAAAAATACTAGCAAGCCATAAAATTGAATTTTGATGTTTCGAGGTTTATAATAATTGATATAAACAAAATATAAACAAAATTAGAGGTCGGAGTGACATCTTAATGCGACAAGAGCAATTGCTGTGGTTTGGTTACCTAATACCACAAATTAGCTAAACTTTTACTCAAAATTTTTATTGAACCCGGCCTGATACTTTATTTTAGCCGAATGCCTACTTTACCAGAGAAGAAAATAAAATTAATCTTTCACGTTTGTAACCAAAGTATGTTTCCCCATCTCCAATATGAATAATTCAAATTTACTGTAAAATAATGACACTACAATAAAACGAAAAGTTTGTTCGATGTGTACGAAAATCAGTTTTACTCGCACATATCTATAATAATAGAAATACGGTGATCCTCTTGGCATTCTTGCTTAGCGTTCGGCGAAATTAAATTACTTCATGGCTGAGATATCCCAACAGATTCAGTTTCAAACAGCCGTTATATGAATCCGATCCTGAATAAGGACATTACGCCACTAAATTGCTGTTGTATACGTTGGAAAAATCGAATAAAATGTTCATATACCATTTTAGTGGCGGACATATTTTTAACTTCTAATAAGAGTGCAATATTATTTTCGCCGTATTAAATTGTTGTGGTGTGCAAGTTTTATTTTTTATTTGCACGGCGAAGGAAGTGGCATGCTATCAAATGTTGCAAAATAAACATTTAGACTTCTTTTCGCTATCGCATTAAAGAGAGTTCGCTTGTGCGCTTGCAAATCCATTTGTTACGCTGCTGTATTTGAACTGTTATAGAACTAATGAGAAATCATAACATCGTTGGTTGTTCCAGGCCAGAGCGAAATGCAATTCCCCTGAAACGGTTCGAAAGCAATGTAATTTAAAATACCCCGCTGGTATTTGATAAGGGGCCAAAATGATTGATTTCGCAAAGTTTATTAAAGCTCCGTTTATCCGTTATGGGATTACGACTTCTATGTCATTCCGGAGGAATTAGGAAATACCATATTCAGGAATGTTCTGATCTATCTCATATAAATAGCTCTTAGATATAGCCCTAGACTATAGTCTACGAAAGCACTTAGAATTGCAAGTCCATACAAATATTCCTGCATTTAAATTCTTGACAAACGAATCACCCAAAATCGTAGTTCGTAAAATACGTGAAAAAATAAAAACTCTGCGTTTCGAATATGCTACAAACTTTATATTAAAACTAATGTTTACTAAAGTGCAAATTAGAAAATTGAAACTGCTAGGGAAGCAAATTTTAAGACCATCATCCGTCAGAAAAGAACTGGAGAAAAGAATGCAAATTTTATTGGCGTCATTATGTCCAATGACCCGAACTATAATTATCGTTAGCAACGACGAAGTCAATGATAAAGACGTCCCTTGTGTAACCGGTGGCTAAATTACTACCCCGCAATAAAATTCAAGGGTTATTGCCGGCGTGATTGTGGTACATTGGATTGCACTTAGACCGGAGTTCATTGCAATCGGTTTAGCTTCAAATTAAATGTTTGGTTTAGAGGAAACAACACTGATATTACTGTTCCTGGTAAACTTACGTATTTAATTCGTGGCCTTCGCCCATGCACAGTTTTTGATTATTGGTGTCAAAGTTATAAAATTGGATCTGGAACAAAAGGCGTTTACAGAAGAAAAAAAAAACTGCAAGGTCAGGGCGTATCTAAAAATAATTATAATTTAATATAGGATACACAAAGCGCATGTGCATATTCTCATTATTTATTGTAAGCCATTTTAACCATATCTTGTTTCATCAAAAATATAGCCTATTTATACTTACTTCTCCTTCTTCTTCTAATCCTTCATGCCCTTTCGAGCGTCGGATGGTGGCCTCTAGTTCCTTATCCATTGCCTCCACCTCTTCCTGTCCCTCGCTATTGTTTTAATCTCCTCCAGTGTCGTACCTTTTTCTGCTGCTATTTCTTTAATTTGGTCCAGCCATTTCTTCCTAGGTCTGCCTCTTCGTTTCTTAGGTGGCTCTCCTGCTTCCATTAGTCTCCTTGCAATTCTGCCTGGTTCCATTCTTGTCATGTGTGCGAACCAGTTCAGCTGCCTCTTTTTTATTTTTCTCTGTATTGGTTCCTGTTTGATAATTTCTCTAATGTCCTCGTTTCTCACTCTGTCCCACTTCGTCTTTCCTGCCATTCTCCTAAGGTGTTTCATCTCCATGGCATTTATTTTAATCTCGTCCTTTTTGCTAAGCGTCCATGATTCACTGGCGTAAGTAATTGTTGGAATTGTTATCATATTATATATTTTCTTTTTTACCTCTAAATCTATATCTTTGTGCCCTAGTATTGTTTTATTCATAGTGTAGTAGATTCTTGACGATTTGTTGGCTCGGTTTGCCAGCTCGGCCTCGATTTTTCCGTCTTCTGTTATTATACTTCCAAGGAATTCGAACGTCTTTACTTTCTCCAGTTTCTTGTTTTTACATTTTATGTCCTTATTGTTTTGGTCTTCTTTTTGTTTCTCATTTACTATCATGGTTTTGGTCTTGTTTATGTTCACTTCCATTTTTATATTTTCTATTTCTGTCGACCAAGCATCCACCACTTCTGCATTTTACTCCTAGTATTTGAGATTAGTACCACGTCGTCTGCATACAGTAGGCTGTTTAGTTTTATTGCTTCTAAGTTTTTATATCCGATTACTGTGTCCAGATGTCTGTATTTTTTTTTATTCTCCTAGTTATCTTGTCTATAATAATTATGAATAATAGAGGGCTTAGGCTGTCGCCCTGCTTGATGCCTTTCTTCATTTAAAACACCTCCGATCTCTGCCCTTCCAGTTGTACCCTCGCCTCAACTGTTCTATAAGCACTTCTTATTGCTCCTATCAGATTCTTGTCCACTTCCATAGCCTTTAAGGTCCTCCATATTTCCCTTCGGTCTACTGTGTCAAACGCAGCCCTCAGATCTACGAATGTTAGATACAATTCTTCTCCTTCTCCTATTTTCCTTTCGATTATGTTTCTGATTATATACAGGGTGTCTCAGAAAGAATGGGCCAGCGTTTAGTCATAGATTCTTTAGGTAAAAATAAACCGATTAAACCTAATATACCTTAGGCAGAAAGTCCTTCGTTAAGAAGTTATAGGGCCTTAAAGT
>JABXWE010003084.1:0-34237 GCA_014611495.1 Limonius californicus | reverse complement strand
ACGAACACCTGTGTAATCACAAATAAATGAACAGTAAATGTAATAACAATAACATTAAATCAACTTTGTATACCCTCTATATAAACCGTTCTGAATATGTATAACAGTTAAGTTACAAATTAGTCGCACGGTCTGTATATGAGTATCCATACAATTCTAAGGTGAAGCCCAAGTTATCACAAATTAATCAGAAAATAAATACTGTCCTGTATGACAAATAGTAGGCAGTAATAAATAACCAAGTGGTAAACTCAATATCTGACCTAACTGAATGAATTCTTCAAAATTGTGGGAAACCACACTAAATATCAGTTAAGCTGCATAAACCACATAAGTGAGTAACCCAAAATTGAGGTAAGATCATAATGTATAACTGACTCAAAATTAGTCAACAGACTAATTTGGCAAATACAGAAAATACAAAATGGCGAAGTAAATCACAATATTATTTTATATGATTTAGAGTATTTAGACAACAGGTCAAAATAATTCGAGAAAACTCGAATTTAAGGAAAGTTCCCAAGCGAATGAAGTATGACAAGGCAAGCAAATTAGCTGACGTAACCCCTATATGAAAATAAACGGATCCGAAAATCCACAAAGCTAAACTAATAATAATTAAACTACGAATACTAGTTTCCGGAAGCTGGTGAAATGATGCAAGGCCCGGCGTTAAGTTAGCTTAACTATAAAATGTAAAGGGTATTGCCGAACCGAATCGTTTATCGCTATTAATCAATCCGCATAATTGTCCTATAATACAAGGAATTTTACATATCAACAAATTATGTTACCAATTGTCTAAATTGCAATTGCCTCTCAGCCGTGAAAATGGACACAACCACAACTGACAGCGGGCACAAATTTGGCGAATAAAAAGTTTGTTTAGAAATTGGGGCCGCATGCAACACAGCAAAACCTACTTGAATATTAGAGGACAGTGAACAGCAGGTAAAAATTAAGCTGGATGCACTTACTGAAGGTAAGTGGCCAGTCGCCAAAGCATAATAATATTCAAAACGGTAGATAATACAAAATAGTTAAAAATACAAAATATACTCGGTATCGGCTTCTCCGTTGAGCCTGGAACATGCCTATCTGAACTTGACTATATACTAGCAGCTCATGTACGCACATTTTGACACGTATTCGGAAGTTCCAACTTCGTACAGCACGTAAAAACCGAAAGCTACAGGCGTACGAGACAGGCTGGTTAGTCGGAAAACGGTTACACGAAACTCCACATAAGATAGGCGGGTAAGGTAACGGGTTACGGTCTGGTAAAATGTTTAATTAATGTGGGGTAGACCCAATGAGTAGTAAAATACCAAAATAACACGCAGGCAACTAACTAAATTGTCTTGTAGGTAAGGATGATTTAAATAATCCAAGCATAAAGATTCAACAATCTTGAATCACCTCCCACACTTTTACCAGCAACCCAGAACTTTCACGGCCAATAACTAAAGAGGAAGTTTTGCCTGACATCCACACTTTAGGAAATTCCACCCACCCAATTCAAATTCCACCTACAACTTCAAAAGAATCTCCTCCAAATTCCCTAACACTACGGGAACTCAAAAAGATTGAATCAAGGTTAGCAATAAAAAGGAATCGTATGCTACCAAATACACGCAATAGACTGCCGGGATGCTACTACGAAAAATACACATAACATGTTTTATAAACGGCGCCCACATTGAAAATTTAAATAATCAGCTGCTGTTTTTTACTTTAAAATGTGGTTGTTGTAAGACCAATAAAAGTTTTGCAGTATTAAAGAAATTAAATGACAACTATCAATACCATCTCTCACTTTAATTATTGTTTCAATTGTTTTTCAAAGCCAAAAGCGATTTTATGAATTATTTACAGAAATTTTTTAATTTCAACAAATATTTTGGCAAATAAAGGTTATATTGGTCACCAATTTGAAATGTTAATTATTTGTCTATCTAACGCTGTGATAATCCAATATGGCCATAAGAAATGAAAAAGTTTACTATCGCAGCTTGAAATCTAGGCCTAGAAAATTTCTGTCAAGGTGATTCAAGTCACAGTGAGCAAGAACATACAGTTACCAAGTTTGATTGCAATAGCGTCAATGGTAGGGAAGATAATTATTTATTTCTAAATTCACAATTGTTAGTTTTTTCGTGACAAATCAAGAACGAATGTAAATATTCAGAATATCTCATGAAAAAGCACAACTTTTCTCTATTTAACCGACCTCGTATCTCTTACCGTTTCCGAGATGCCAATTGTGAGCATCGAAAATTCACCACCCGGTATGCATCCAAATACGTAACATAACATTTACTAAGTTTCAGAAAGTATTTGGAGGCGCATTTAATATATTTTGACAACTCTTACATGTCTAAACAAAAGAGCCCGAACTGAACTAACGTCATATTAAAATGTCTTAACATTGTCAAATGCTTGCTTTTCCTCAAATCTAAGCAACCCTTACAAACACGAATCACATTCAGAGAATGGAAGGCCTTGACCGACCTTGCGAATTGTGACACCTATTATTGATCTACTAAAAAGTTGGCCCTCCCTAAAGCGAAGTAGACGAAGTCGCATTCTGCCTGCAAGTTTTAAAATCCCTTCTAGGTCAGCTCTGACAGTAAAGGACGAGACGTGATAGACAGGGATTAATGCCCTTTTTGCTCTGTTTCACAACGCATAAACAATACATAATTCACGCATGGATCAATTTTTTACTATAGATCGGATATTTTCACTTACCGCACACGTACCAACCTCGAGTTCTCTGCGGAGCCTTAAATTTTTGTTGGCTTATTAGTTGCCCAGTGCCTCTCCTTGCAGGAAGTTTGAAGAGAAAGAGAACTCGCGGTTTGAATTTGAAACGTCAGCATTGAATACTATATATTCCAAATGATCAATTACAAGTAAATAAACATATAAGCTTAATAAGCATTCTAAAAATATTTTACTCATCAAAGGTAACAGTTGATATTTTTATTTTACTTTCAATATGTGTAGGTTATATTTAACACACATTTATACGAGGGCAGTCTTTTAAGTTTTGACAAAACCCAGGAAAGAAAAAAAATTTTTTGGAACAAACTGTTTTACTGGTTTTCAAAATATTGGCCTTTAAGATTCATACACTTTTGTATGCGTTCAAACCAATTCTCGAAACATTTTTCCACTCTGAAGTTGATATTTCAAAAACGTGTTTTTTGAAGGCTTCAACAGCTTCTTGAGGCGATGAAAATCGCTATCCACGCATTTTTAGTTTGATATTCGGGAACACAAAGAAGTTGTTAGGCGGTAAATCAGGTGAATACGGGCAATAAGACATTAATTCGATGGTTTTCTCCTTCAAATAATCTATTGTTTGATGTGACGTGTGAGAGCTGGCATTGGCATGATGAAGAATGATGCGATGTCTTCGGTTGTTTTTCCTGATTTCGGCGATGACTACTGGGAAACAAATTGTTGTATACCACACAGCGGTAACTGTTTTTCGATCCTAGTCTAAAGGAATGGTTGCGACATGTTCAGTACAACGGAAGAAACAAGCGATCATTTTCTTGGAAGTGCTCCTTGAACGAACAACTTTTGTGGGATTCAGTTCATCTTGGAACACCCAAACAGTGAAGTGTTGCTTAGTTTCCGGTTTATACGAATATATCCAAGTTTAGCCACTTGTTACGATGTTGTATACGGATTTTGCAGTTCAGTTACCTCATTTCCTTACACCAATTAACACGAGCCTTTTTTAGCTTCGGTCAAATTATGCAGAATATATCAAATCTTTTTCACAGTTAAACGTTCATGCAAAATCGAATGTACTGCAGTCTAAGATATGCCTAAGGATGCCTCTATTTCACTATAAGTCACATGCCGATCTTCTTCAATCAGTTTGTGCACAGCATCGATGTTTTTTGGAATAACAACCGATTTTGGTCGACCTTCACGAAATTCATCACTGACGGACGCATGACCACCACGAAATTCTGTAAACCAATTGTAAACAGTTTTTTCTGATGGTGCTTCATTACCAAAAGTTGAAGGAAGCGATTCTATGCATTTTTGTTGAGTTAGGCCTTTACTAAAATCTTAATAACAGATATAACGGAGATACTGATAATGTTGAAATGGGGCAACAGACGAAGTGTCGGCAGATCGATGAAACGATGGACCGATGACATCGAGGTCACAGCAGGAAAAGTTGGCTCTATATTGCACAGGATAAAGACAACTGGAAAAGACATGAAGAGACCTACTGTCAGCAGTGGCAGAACTACGGTTTATGAAGAAGAAGAAGAAGAAGAAGAAGAAGAAGAAGAAGAAGAATAAGATACCCTACTGGGAAGATCAGTGTAAAAAAGCAAAACTTACACAGTTTTTTGTGTTTACTGTAAAATGGCAGATTTTCGCTTAGAAGATATAGTCAGGACACCATCGATATCTACAATGGTTGGCAAAAAAATCGTGTACACTTTAAAAATCAAATATCCAAGTTTTTACCTATTTGTTGCTGTGTAAATGCGTATTCTCTGAACTTTAACATTATATTGTCAAATAGGTTATGAACCAACAATTAAGTTAGCGCTATTTTATCTAATATAAACCAAGTACCTTGTTGCAATCAATTTACTCTTTAAATATCAATCAATATCAATATCTATTTTTCTAAAATACAATTTATTCATGAAGCAGGTATCAAGAGATAGAAAGAGAGAGAAAAAAAACTGATCCCAAGCGGGCTGTGGAATGTCACGTCTTTTCTAGACTAAAGGAATGTTTATAATGTCAATTTCAGGTTAGGTTGTGTTACGTGGAATTAAATAATAATGAAACGTCATTTTTAGGAGCAGAAGTCTTTCATTGAACAACAGTAGAAGAAATGAATAAACCTAAACTAATTTAATGATCACAGCAAATGTTGAAAATGTCTGCCTTCTTCCTCCAAACACTTCTGAACTCGTCTTCTCGTACCTTCAAAAACATTTTGTAATAATTGAGGTGAGTTGTTAATTTCTTGACAGTTTTCTTCAATTCTAAGTTTCCGTTCGTTCAAATCATTAACTGGAGTTTTAAAAATGGCGTTTTTCAAATAGGGCCATAGAAAAAAGTCCACAACAGTAATATCACAAGAGCGAGGGGGCCAGGGTGTTGCGGTATTCCTACTAATGATTCAGTCATCAAAATATTCGCGTAAAAAATTAATTGTATCTACAGCTGCATGAGCTGTTGCGCCATCCTGTTGCAGAAAACCATCCCGTAGCTCATCATCGTGAAGTTCATTTAAGAAAGGTTGCAATAATTCGTTCCTGTACCTTGCTGCAGTTAGCGTGCCCTCGAAAAATATTGGCCCAACTAACCTACGGCAACTCATTCCAACCCAGACTCCTATTTTCTGTGGATGAAGGAGAGCTTTAATTGTAACGTCTGGATTCTCGCTACTCCAAATCCGCATATTCCGTGAATTAACATACCCATTAAGGTAAAACCAGGCTTCGTAGGTAAAAATTATCCAAAAACCAACGGCAAAACTGAACTCTTTTTGGATAATCCTGTTCTAAAAGCTCCTGAACGGAAATAAATCGATAAGGATGCAGATGCAAAGGTTGTCTCAATATTCTGTGGCATGTAGCGTATCTTAAATCATCAACTTGCTGGCATAAATGTCTAATTGGTGTTTTTGGAGCCTCGTCAATTCGTTGTCTTACAGTTTCAATTAAAGCAGGTACTGTCTTCTTTGACCTACCAGACCCTTCTTTCCTTCCAACACTTCCAGTTTCTCGAAAATTGCTGACTCAATTCTTAACCAAAGCATAAAATTTTCGGTATGTAATAATTTCATTGGATACCTCTCTCGGAATTCCATAAAACAAGGAGGAATCGAATAGGTCCATTCTCCGTCAACTTGAAAGCCGTTCCGAAAGTAAGATTCTAATGAATGCTCTTTGAAATGTATTAAAAATCATTTTAACAATCTGTCAGACTCGTATCAAAAAAAAGATAACTAATTTATCTGACATCATAAACATTCCTGTAGTCTAGTAAAGACGTGACTTTTCATTCCACAGCCAGCTGAGGATCTGCTTTTTTTGGATCTCTTGATATAAGGATTAATATTTTGTCATTGCTTCACAGCGTCTATAACTTTATTTAAGCAGGCATAGACGAAATGAGATTTCGTCAATAATTTCCATTTTGACTTAATTATTCTCAGCTGTCTGCAATAGTTGTCCACAATTCATTTTTATTTTGAGATCTAAGTCTCGTTTATAACTTCTTCACTAACAAATGTCAACGTTCTCTATGGGGTTTAGATCGGGACTTCATGCAGTCCAAGGCAATTTCTGGATATTGTTCCAAAATCACTGCCGTATTATATTAGCCGTATGAAAAGGGCGGTTATCTTGTTGGAAGATAAACCTGTTGTTTGTGTATAGTTGCTCTGCTGAAAGAAGCATGTTTTCGAAAATATCAAGATAAGCTTGCCCATTCAAACGACTACTAATACGCCGGGCTATACACAGACCATGCACACATCTTCTTCGAGTGCTTTATCTCTTACAAGACGTAGCGATCCTCTCCTATGCCACAGACATGGGGGACCTTAACTTGGGCTCCGAACAACGGAAAGTATAAACACTTCTACTCCAGAGAAGATTTACTAGGCAGTATACCTCGCTGGTTTGTTATTGCCTTGCGAGGGAGACGGTCGGTAAAAATGCGATGTTCCGGTACTGAGAATTGAACTCAGGACCGTCAGCGTGGAAAATTGTCCAGACCTGTTCCGTGGGGCCACATATCTTTCATTGTATCTTGAATTTGCTGGTCGATACACATGTACATATGCACGTATACGATTAGACTGGAAGAGTTTTTCATCAGAAAGCACTATATTATTCCTAAAATTTAGCGACCGATTAACTTAATTTAATCTCTCTTCTGTTAATATTGTTTTATTAGCACTTGTCGAATGCTTTAATTTAGAATTTCTAACCCTCCGACATGGCGTTGACCACGATGCTGAAAAGTTTGTTGCAAACACGGCGTTTGAAAAGCTGTTTGAAATGGATTTTCCCTTAAATAATTCAAGAACGCCTTATCTTGATCAATATTCGTAATTTTGAGACGTCCCAAACTTTCTTTTCTGCTTATGTTCTCTTCTTTCTCCAACCTTTTCTTCACCCTCATAACGGTACTTTTATTTAGGCCATTTTTATTAACTACTGCTCTGGCAGATCATCCCTCCTCTAACTTAGAAACCATAATAATTTGCTCGTTTTCTGTCAATTTGACATTCTACGTTTCTGACACTGACAAATGAAAAATCAAGACCGACTTACTACAGCGAAAAATAGATGTATGCGATTTTATTGCAAGCCAGTGTACATGACTGAAATTCAAATTTATAATTTGCTTATGAAGGCTTGTTTCTATCAGACATTTTTACGGTCTCGCTGTAAAACTTTTCTTGGAAGGTGTTGTTTTTAAATTGAAATACAAATTAGTACCCACGCATTATGTTCAATTCATGCAAAAATAAGAAACCCAAAGGCAAATTTACATTTTTATTATTTCCCGTATCAAAGAACGAACTCCCATTTTAATTTTGGGTTTATCAGAGCGTTGATTTATGCGAAAACATAAACTTCTTCCACAGAAATTTTTTAGTGTCTGCATTAATGATTAAAACATAAAATCCGAATGCTTTAGTATGAAACGAGTTGATGAGGATGTTATATTTTAGCCTTTTTGGAGTTTATTGTAGCGTTAAACAAGACCTTATCTAATATCCACTTCACTGCCGATAACTTCCATAAGGATCTATCAAACAACCGTTTAAATATCCCGTAATAGGGATATTATCATACACAAGCACCTCTTATTGCGCGCAAATTTAGTTATAAAATTTGCATATTATGACAATTAGCAAGAGGATACCTACTTCTGGTTTTATAACAAATAAGTTAATAATATAGGAAATAAAGCCGATGCAATGAAATATTTAAAAGGCACTACCTTTGAATATTTTAAAAATATTCAATGGCACTACTAACATTAATATGTACTAGGAACTAGGACTTGTTAAAGTTAACACATGTCGTAGCTTATTAACACTTTCATAACATCAGTTAATTACCAATATGATATTGGTTATAATTAGGCTTAAGATAATTATGTATTTACATATTTGCACATGCAAATGCATATTTTAGACATTTTTGGTAATAAATGCATATTTTAAATTGTGTTGAGCATTAATGCATAATTTGCAGCATTTGTGTGTTCATATTGCAATATTTTTTGTTATTAAGTACAGATTTACTTCGTCCAGTAGTCTAAGAATTTCCAGAAATTATAAATAATCTTCTTCATTTATTCTGTATTTTTAATAGGTAGGTACTTTCTTAGTTGTTAGGCTTCGAAAACCAAGGATGCTTGGAAATGCTAAGAGAATTACCAGGGTTTGAGTGGCCCTGTTGCGTTAACAGGAAAACCTGTGAAAGTGGGTGTTTTTTATTTTGTAAGTGCGCAGCATCACCAAACCGGAAAGCATGCAAGTAATAAAAATCGAGAAAGGAAGAAGAACCAACGGCAAGTATTAATTTATGCTTTACCAAGACCTAGACCTAAACGTTCAAAATTTGATGAAGAAATTTGTAAGGCTTTTATTTGCGCTGATATTCCGTTGGCTAAATTAAAGAATGAAATTCTTCGCAATTTTTTGGAAAAGTACACGAAACAGAATATTCCATACGAATCGACATTAAGAAAACATTATGTTTCCGAGTTATATGCAGCAACATTACACAAACTAAGAAAAAGTAAAGGATCACAGTATTTGGGTGTCTTTGGATGAAACATCCGATGCAGAACAAAGATGCGTAGCAAATTTTGAATTTTGAAGTGAATCATTTAATCATTTAACAATTGCTGCTTTTTTCAACGACTCTCTAAGGTTATTTAGGCCGTCTGGAATTTTACATGAAAAAGTCGGAGTGGTTTGTTGTGATGCTGCACCATCTATGTGCGAAGCAATGCAAGGACTGCAGATTTTGTATCCAAACATGATACATGTACCCTATTTAACACATGCTTTACACCGAGTAGGTTAGTTCGAAATCTTTATTCAAACGCCAACGTGCTGATATCATCTGTAAAAAAGATTTTTCTCAAAGCACCTAGTCGTGTGCAGAAGTTTCGGGAAGTTGCGGTGGACGTTCATTTTTCGCCCGCGCCAATCATTACGAGATGGGGAACTTGAATCGACGCTGCTGTGTATTACGCTGAAAATTTTGAGATTATGAAGAAAGTTGATAAGGAATTCGAATCTGAAGAAGCGCAGGGCATTGAAGAAGCACAGGGTATTCTGCGAAAAAAAGGTATTCGAGAAGATTTGATTTTTATTCGAGCTAATTTGGCTTGCATTTCAACTGCAATCTCTAAACTAGAAGCGAATGGATTATCTTTACAACATAGCATTGAAATTGTAGAAGATATGGTTAAGAGTTTAACTAAACTAAAAAAAAAAGGATTTCATTAGTACATTAAACGAAGTGCTGTCACAAAATACCAGGTATCAACAACTGAAAAATATAAGCGGGGTGTTGCAAAACGAACCAGCCCTTGATGCAAGAAATAAACATTTAAATATCATTTACATTGTAAATTATGAATGTGTACCAACAGTGTCGTATGATGTCGAGAGAGCCTTTTCACAGTACAAGAATATTCTGGCTGACTACAGGCGCAAATTTACATTCGAAAATGTATTCCACCCCATTGTTGTTAGGTGCAATTATGATTTTTTTTATAATTTAATTAATTTTAATTTAGTAATTTTGTGTTCTTTGGTTAATATTAATGAAATAATTGTGGATTTAAAAATTTTTTTGCATTTTATTAGGAAAACTAATATGTATTGATATAAAGTTAATGTTTTTTGTTTAGATAGTTTACCTTTTAGTGCATATTTTGGATGTTTTTGATGCCTACATATATGCATGCAGTTTTAAATTTTTTAGTACATAATTATCCTAAGCCTAGTCATAATAAAGCACAGATACTGAACGAAGAAATTTATTAAAAAAAGTATTACAACTGAAGCAATTTCCGTTATTTTCCCAGAAGTATAGACAATTTCTGCAGTAGATTTCAATATCTCCGATTAGCCTACTTTTAGGTTTGCACACCTATTCAGAGATGCTTCCATTTGTTTATAGTCAGCGGCAGTATCTAAAAATTTGGCATAATATTATAAAATAAGCTTCGTATTGCATATCGATTCTATTGCAAACATAATACTCAATCAATATTTTCCGTAGCAAAGTGTACATCATTTTGTGGCAGTAGAATCAAAATGCCACTTAATTCCAAAAAAGTGTTCATTCTCGCAAAGAAAACGTACAAATAACTATTACTCCTATGATATTATTTGTCAAATGTCGCAACCGACTGAGCCACTGATATTCTGAGTATGTTGACTATAAAGCTGCGACATGTCCTGACGTATTAAAATTATACGCAGTTAGACGTAGTAAATAATAACCTGTAACGTGCGATTTCTTGCGCCTGGTTGATTGGTATTTAAATTTTCAATGCGGCATTTTGGATTGCATATTTAAGCTTTTGACTAATTCAGAATTGGCCTTGTGGAAGTTTCGTTTCATCTACTCATGTATTTCCGGTTCAGGAAATGGTAAATTTTGGGTTTTCCGTTTGACAGATAACTGTACGAGTTCTCAAAGAAGGTGCACGTGTTTTGAGTTAATTTGGAAGTCGTTTTAAGACTTGGGAAGTTTTCCGATTTGAATTTTCAAGACACATTTGGGAAGTTCTTAGGCATCGATAGTGTCATGTGAGTTCCCGGGAAGCTGATCCCAATCTGTGTGCAAATCTTTTGAGAGAGTTCTTTCGCCAGTTAACATCTTTTGGTACGCATAGAAAATCCAATTTCTCTTGTTTCACTTCTAAGACTATTGAAATTATTTAGGCGAATAGGCTGGGGTTAGAATTGACAGAAATTACCAGTCTATGTGAAAAATCAAAGAGATCCTGTGGGTTCGAGACGAGTGGACTTATCTGCCGTGCAGCGAACGCATACAACAGGTGTGGGTCGAGATAGCTAGATCACAAGTGTGTCAGTTTCTTACATATTCAATTTTTACATATAATTTCGAGGATACGGGGGGTTCCAGAAAATTATAGTTTACTAGTAAGGAATCGTAATAAATCTTGTAATGATATACATAAATTAATAACAAGACTAAGTAGACTTTAATTAGTGGGAGTTTAAATTCAATTGATTTTGCATTTTGTTAATATTGTGATATTTTATCGAAATTCTGTTAATAATTGTTAAATGGTCAACAGTATAATTGATTTTCTTTTATTGATTAAAATTCAAATAGCAAGGGGGAATAGTGCGGAAGTTTTAAATCTTGATTAACAGTGCGCCGATAATAATACCATTATATTGGTATTTTTACATCTGGGTATTTGGTTCGCGAGGCCTCGAGAAACCTAAAAATACTTAGCGGGCTTGGTCGCGAATATCATTATGGTTGGAAGCGGAATAAATGCTTCGTAGTCTAGTAATAATTCCGCATTATTGCGTTCCCTATATATTCAAGAATTTTGTTTATTTAACGGAAGATACTGTTAGCCATGATTGGTTAATTCCTGTTACATCTTTATATATCTTTAGTGAATACCTACTTTAATTTCATGTGGCGATGTGTCAAAAAGGTTTATTTGCGTGATTCTTTATATAAATTGAAATTTTGTAATTTATTGTGTCTTGGGTTAAAATAATTTACTTTGGTGACAAATTGAGCAATTACCGAAGCAAGGTAGGTCAGAACTCCAGGAAGGTTCCTGTTTACCTCGTGTTATTTTTAAGGACGAAGGAAATTTTAAACAGGTGGCGCCTAGGCTTATCAAACCCTCCCTTCTTCGACTGTAGCTGGTCGACCCTTGTCCTTGATACCTGGATCTTGCATCGTAAATGGTAGTTTCGGTTGTTTTGCTTCTATTTAGTATAACAGACTTTGTCGCCGTTTATTCGACTAGGGGTTACAAACTTTCCCATATTTTTCTGAGCCTATTTTATTAGAATCACTAATTTTAATGTTAACGCCTATTATCGACTTGTAAATCACTATATCATTCTAATATAATATACGAATTTTTTAAAATTATTTGTGCACCTCCTTCTGTTCATACGACTAATCAGTGCCTGCAGAAGTCATCATTTCCGTTTATTGTGGCCTTATATTGATCGTTAAAGCTAATCATCGATGCCGCGCGGTAAACAGCTACAATTAGATACCTGATTTAGTTGAATTCTAAATAGCGTAACCACTAAAAACATTCAAAACCTTATTACTGTTCCACGCCAAAAGTAGGTAATATTACATTAATGCGGTGTGGCTACAAATGCAAGTAGTACACCAAAAACTTCTATGTTTAGTGGTTTTAATATATTAATTAATTATTTGTCAAATGTCACAACCGACTGAGTCAGCGACGTCCTAAGTATGTTGATTATAAACTTGCGACATGCCTTTACGTGAAGAATTAACTCGCCACTGTTACGATACAACAACCAAACGCCTTCATAGGTCAATATTATTGTATAGCGTAGCCTTATTTTGGCTGTTAAAGCTAATCACTGTTACTGCGGGAAAACAACCAGATTTAGTTAAAATCCAAATCGCCTAACCGCAACATACATGCAAAGCCTTATTCTTCTTCTTTGAGTGCTTTATCTCTTACGAGACGTAGCGATCTTTTCTCATATGCTTGTGTTGCGCGTTTAGAGTGCCACAGACATAGCGGACCTACAGCTTAACGTGGGCTCTGAACCACGGGAAGTGTAAGCGCTTCTACTCCCGAGGACATTTACCAGACAGAATACTTCGCTGGTTTGAGAACCCAGGACCTTCAGCGTAGAAGTCTCATTACTGTTGGTTAATGTCGATTTGTTTTAACCATTGTAAATAATTACCGACGCCAACTTGTAGGAAACAACATAGAGAATGTCTAACTTATACAAATTTGGTAGATAAGATTCATGTGGTGTACCTCCATATTCAAGTTGTCCACAACAAATGTTTCATATTTAGACGCCTTAGTCTGCTTTCCATTTAATTTTAATGCGACTATCTGAAAACTTTGCTGTTTAAACGTTTCATGTCATCCCAACCTGTCCCTGTTTACGTCTGGTATTTTATTATTCCGTTTTATACATTTCTGACATGCTAAATACAGGACGTGTGTAGATCTCTTTTTGGAGTTTCTACCTTCCGGACGAGTATGTCAGTTTACTGCTGTAAAATTTACCTATTTATCTTTCCCATGCTCTTCTGTGTCAACCCTTTGTGTCGGCACTTCGTACATTTATATATTTTTTTAGTACACTGTTTCATAAATATCGCTGCTTCACGTTTGTGCTTATGTAAGTAAAACATGTGGTAGTGATATTTGAATAAAACCTCAACAAGCTAAGATAGATCCTTTAATAAATTACGGAAAAGTTAACTACACGCCTAAATTTTCTTTAATTTTCTTCACATAGTATTTATTTTTAACGTTTCAGGTAAATATTTTATCAAAGTATATACTGAAAATAAAACTGGTTTATCAAAGAACTCTGTAAGCAAACAAGAAGGAAGATATTACCACAAAGATATTTATCGTAAATGGGCAATTTCGCAGTTTCTAGCCTCCACAATCGCCAGATTTAATACAAATAATATTGGAAGAAATGCTTTTTGTATTCCTACTAAGAACTTCGTTAAACTAATAGTCTCAAACCTTAAATAATTTATTGGCTCTTACGTATTAAAAATATAGTTTACAAAAACACTATAAATCATTAATATATAAAGACGATACATTTTGATAAATACTTTAAAGATTGAGGGAAGGTTCGCGATACTCGATTAACGGAAGAAACTCTTAGTTGCTACAATGTACGGGATAAGTCAAACTAAATTGGAGCCACCCTTTCAAATCACAGCTAAACGAAGATCCTCGTGGAAGGGCCAAGGACCGGCAGTTTACAGGAAGTGGAACCTACCTTATTATGCTTCCTCTTTACCTCAATATTTCTCACAAAACGTCAAACAATGGTTATTAATGTATTAAATAACATTTACAATTTTACAATTACAAAGGTAAAAGCACGAAAGTCGGTCCAGTTTTTGATTATATTTATATAGGAACAGGTCTATAGAGGTCCGAACCTGTTGCTCGAGCCGCCACTAACTACTACATTTACGTAAGACCGAAAAAAAAAGAAAAGAACTTCTTAGTCAATATTAGCTGAGTTTCCAACACAAAAACAATCAAGTATTATTATATATATATATATATATATATATATATATATTATTATAACAGAAGGTTGCTTTTTCTCTTCAAAATACAACTACTTTTACGTCTCACAAATCGAAACACTTTGTAAACATAAAATGACTGTTTTCAATTTTTACTAATTCTTTATAATATGGACACTGTTTCTCCAAATTCAGCGTCATGGTAGAGGAAGCCAAAATAATTAACTCTCACTTGGTCAACGCTCAAAGGAGAAGAGACGAGAGTAAGAGAAAACTAGGTTGACGTCACTGGGCGATGGCGTCAGATTGCACAATATTGCATTAGATTGTACAATAAGGATTTGTCCGGAACAGCGCAACAAATTGTTATAAAACAACCGGGGTAACAAAACAACGGAGATACAAACGTTTTACAACAAATTAGGAACACCGAATTAATACCGACGGGTAACTTACTGCAAAGATTCGGTGTCTTCGCCGCGATTAACTCTACCGAGAGTTGGGAGTGACTGATTAAACGTAATTGAAATGAAGGGCGCCAGAATCCGACACCAATAGTACTGCAGTAATCCCAAAGAACTACCTCAATTGATTCAGATAAGGATAAACTCGAACCTCGAAGCATAAACTTACGGGTTCCCTACATCCATCTATCCAATACAGCTTCTCTAAGTCCATTGTTGGACATAAGACTCCTCTAATGAATTCCGAATTTGTCTTTCTTTGGCTTTATTTGTCCAATTTCCAGCTATCCTCTTAACGTCATCAGTCCAGCGGGTTGGCGGTCTTTCGATGTTAGGTATTCTATCTCTTCGTGTGATTCCAAGAATGGACCTTTCCTTAGCTCGTTGCGTTACTCTTAGCTTATTTATTGTCTTTTTTGTTAATGTCAGTGTCTCTGCTCCATAGGCGATGACAGGAAATCGCACTGCTCCAGTACTTTTCTTTTTAGACATATTGGCGTATTCTTGTCTTTGAGCATGTTGTTACGCAGTTTATCCGACATACAAAACAATAATGCTAATGCAATAAAACACCTCTGTAATGTGAATGTTGTAAACAAATCCTGTAGATTGTGAATAATGTAACGATAATTAAAAATAATTGTTCAATTATTCCAATACATGCAATAAATGATGCAAATAACATTACCGAAGGTAATTCGAATTGAGGGAATTACCAATTAAAACGGAAATAATCATTGAATGGAACGCAATCTAGCAGACGATTCCTTACATTTATATAAACTAACTCGCAGTTCACAAAATCTAATCTGACACTAAATAATTATAGTAATGTTCCATTAGCCAGTTTACTGACGGCCAGCCTGGCGCTCTTAAAAATCTAGCTAATGTAAGCGTAGCATACAAAGAGGTAGCACCGGACATTAAAGTTTAACGATAGGAAACAGCAGAACAATCCACAATAACCAAATAATGAAAACAGATATAAATTTACTATTGTCTAATAAAATCCCGTTACTGTGAACGAATTCACTACCGCAACTTGCAAATCCAAATTTGAAATTCTAAACATACAATAACATGTGCTGATAACAGTAAACGCAAAGTAAATACAAAAAGCTGAACAGTGACAACAATAAGTATAACAATGCTAAAATAACACCATAAAGGTGAGTGACAAACGTTCATCTACGACAATTATCAAAACTCACAAAATTACCCGAAATTTAACCAACAAATATAATTTTCTGCATAAAACATTAAAATAACTACAATCTGGTCTGTAAATACACCCACGAGCTGAACGTGTTGATAATGAGACTATGAGATGACACTTAGAGCTAACAAAAAAATATGGAAGGTGCAAACCTATTCGAAGTGGCTTCGGGAATCTGGCATTCGATTTAAAGGTTGCGGCAGGTGGTGGCGGCAGGTAACAACTTTCGAATGCTCCTCAGGTAACGGACCCTATATCACAAAGTTATCCAAATGGTGTAGGAGATCTCTTGCTAGTAGATTTCGCAGCAGTTTTACGAAGCTCTAGGATTAATCTAAATGACTAATAGTGTTAAATTCCACCTGTACACGTATAAGAAGACTGCCAAAGCGCACAAAGACTTAACCACTGGAGAAAAAACTATACTACTGGAGGTCCAAACGGTCCAAAAATTGTAAAAATCGAACAAACGGCACGCAAAAATATCGAATTCTGCTTGTAGGTAAAGATGTCCCAAATAATCCAAGAAACTTGAAATTCATCAAAATGTCGGAACACCTCGCACTAGCAACCAAAGGCACAACCAAATCCAGAATGAAGTCCTCTCACACCCACAATTTTTCAAAACTCAAAAATCCCTAAACTGAAACATAAACTCAAAGAGCTAAACCAAACACCGAAAAACGGGCTCATAAAGAAACTATATGCAACCAACTATACTCCCAAAAATGTTACACATAACACAATACCAACGAATGTAAGTATTTTAAACGGCAAAAACGATAAACTAGCCTGACCCCACTAATGAAATCGCGTCAAACAGTGAACTTTCAGAATAACCGTAAGCTGCTCTGTTTCCGAATTCTTCTTCTTATGGTGCCACTCCTAATAGAGGTCGGCAGTCATTCATACTATCTTAATCTTGGATACAGCTGTTCTAAAGAATAACGTTGTATTTTTCCCAAAACACTCTCTGAAATTCTTAAGCCACGCTGTTTTTCTTCTTCCCTCAATTTTCCGTCCTCAGTTTTTCCGTCCAGAAGTTCATATCTGTGATGTAATATAGTACCAAACTTTTCTGATTAGCTTCCTTCGCTGTTTTAAAAATCTATCTATATTTGAGCATAGGGAAAAATACGTCTTCGTTTCTAATTCTATCAATCCATGGAATTTTAAGCAATCTCCTATAAACCCACATCTCAAATGATCCTAGAGTTTTACAATTTGCCTTAGAAAGGATCCAGCTATTTGCTGCGTTTAGCAAAATTGAGTAAATGGAGCAGCGAACAAGACGCATTCAATATTAATATTACGATTACATAGAATAATTTTCAGTTTAAAGAAAGCGCCTAAATATTTATATTTATCTACCTTGGCTAGGATCTTGCCGTTTATTTTCAGCTGAAGTGGTGGTAACTACTGCTTCGTGGTTAGCATTCGTTTGTTTTACACGTTAATGTACAGACCATATTGTTTAATTGTCTCTACTTTTCGACAGTGTTTGCAAGTCATTTTTACTGTCTGCTAATAATACAGACACATCGCAAATTATCTATGCGTTCTCCACCCACGACTATATCTTCTGTTGCTTCATATAGAAATTGTTGAGAAATACATTTTTGATACATGTTAAATAACAATGGTGACAGTGTGCATCTTTGGCGAACACCTCTTAGTATTACAGTTTCTCTAGAAAGTTGATATTGTATTCTTACATCAGCTGTTTGATTGCAGTAAAGATTTCCTAATAGTTTAATGTCGTTTCCATCCAAACCTATAGCTTCTAGAATCTCTATTAACTATGCATGTTGTATAGTGTCAAATACATGTTGTAGTCGATGAAGCACGCACAAACGTTCTTGTTCCCGTCTCTACAACTCCTTAGGGGTAGGTACTTGAATACTGAAGAGTGCTTTTCTCGTGTACTTAAATTCAAACGTAGGAAAGTCAGACGATCGTCACGAGACAACACCAATAACAACTAAGAACAAGAACATCGATGGTTATAAACCCTGCATACATATAATTATCTATTACAATAATTAATATGTAATAAGTAATATGTTTACCAAACTTAAACAGTTCCTTGCAATAACTGCTTCTATGCATTACTATTATCTCCAATTAGTGGATTTACTTTTCTACCACAAATTCTCTAATAATTTAATATGTACAGTATAGTTGACTGCAACATTTATCCCTACGAAACTTATATCCTAATCGTTCACCGTATGAATTTAAGCTGTTTTAAGCCAGCTTAAGGGTAGAGCTTCTATTCAGGTAGATATTAATATTAACAAAGTAGTATGTACTCATTAAGTTGAACTTATAATCTTGTTTCCTCCAACCATGGCATATTGGAAATTTCTCCCTAAGCGTACCCAGTTAAAAAAATAATTAAGCAGATTCCCTAAGGTCTCATCAAGCGCATTTTGAGGTCGCACTTTCATGATTTAAACATAGACGCATCTTGTATGCAAATTAAGGGCCTCCCTTGACGTTTGGCTGTTCTCGCATCAATCTCGACCAAAATTATAACATGTTCTGCATAAAAGTTTGCCCGTACACAAAGTTTTTACGCGTTATAGTTGGAAAATGTATCTTCCTAATTCCTTTTGCTTCAGCATACAAAGTATCTCTTCTAAAACATAGTCGAGCTGTAAATCGTGTGTCATAGTGAGGCGGTGTCGCATCGATTATATATTGGACGAATGTTAAATATTTAAGGGACGTCTGCAAGCGCATATATGCTTAATACCAAGCGATTTGAATATCGTCGCAGATGGTAGTGGTTTATTAAAGCTAACGTCACCAACTTCAACCTGCAAGACTGACCAACGTGTTGAAAATAGAATGGGTTAGCGGATAGACCAGTATCGATTACTTCCTATTTGTGTAGTGACCTTGAACTTAACAGCTAGTGATGAAATTTATATTCTGGACCTACCATGAATACAAACCTTCATTAACTCATATATACGAGGAGGGTTCAAATATGACCCGGAATTTTATTCTTAGAAGCAAACGAATGGCCCTAGCCGCAATTCCTTCTTAACATGCTTGCAATGGGATATCTAGAAGGCGTGCACAATGTCATAGCCACTTTAATTGTTTTTTTAGTAATTGTCAACATAGCAAAGCAGGCAATTCATGTTTCCATTGCGCAACGCATAATAGTTAGATTTCTTGTGAATGAGGGTGCCAAACCAAGTGATATTTTGCAAAGAATTCAAGCGCAGTATGGGGAATCCACCTTATCGAAAACTCAGGTGTTTCAGTGGTGTAAGAAGTTTAAGAAGGGCCGTACAACGGTCGAAAATTTGCCGCACGCGAGACGTCCGAAAACTTCGACAACACAAACCAACATTGACCTGATAAACGACCATATTCTTGCCAAGAGAATAATTTCTATCTGTGAAATGTCACAAACATTACAAATTAGTGTTGGTAGCGTCGAAGAAATCATCCATAAACATCTGCATTACCGAAAAGTTTGCGCAAGATGGGTACCCAGATTGCTGACTATGGAACAAAAACAGCGATGCCTTGAAGTCTCTACTGAGCTTCTCAGGCGATACCAAGCTGAAGGTGACGCATTTTTAAATTCCTTACTCAACTGCGACGAAACCTGGGTTCATCATTTTACGTCAGAATCAAAAAGACCAAGTCTAGAGTGGCACGATTCAAACTCCCCAAAACCGAAAAAAGCGAAGGTTGTGCCTTCAGCCGGTAAAGTAATGGCCACCGTCTTTGAGGGCGTTCTCTTGACCGATTTTTTGAGAGAACGACGTACCATTAATGCCTCTTATTATTCTGACTTGCTCACTCAAAAAGTTAAGCCTGCATTTCGTTCAAAAAGGAGAAACCGTTCAATCAAGAGTGTCATTCTCCTGCACGATAACGCCCGACTTCATACTGCCCAACGGACTACAAATGTCCTCGAAAAAATGCATTGGGAGATTCTTCCATATCCACCTTACAGTCCGGATTTATCACCATGTGATTTCCATTTCTTTGGACGGCTGAAAGAGTCATTGGGTGGCTCAAAATTTCAAGACGATGATTATGTTGCCGTGTTTGTGCACGAGTGGTGTTATGTTCATTTTAAAATTCGCCGCTTTATATGAATTAATTCCGTAATTTGTTTGCCGCTTCGTAAGAATTAATAACGTTGTTTTAATTGTAGTCTTATTTTGAGTTACCGTTTCACTATTTTGTTGTGTCTTTCGAAGTTTAAGATATGTTAACAGTTCCTTTTGTGTCAAAATTGCAGACTCTTGTTTTTTCCGCGCTTGCCCTCGGACGCTTCCGAGAACTCACGTGTTAAAAATCTTTCTAGAACATTTCATGTTATTTTGTAATATGGTGCAATCTTTTGAGGGAGTGCAGATTCCCATTGCGTTTTTACGTCAGTCGATCTTCCACCTTTCTTGACTCCGGACTTTCCCAAAATTACGTCTTTAGGGGAGGGCCGTAAATATATATCGAGTGCTGCAAGTGTCGGCTTGGGTTTTCGACGGGTATACCTGGTGTAATTTTCGTTTCGTTGTTTTACCATGGGGTTGAAAACAACACTTCGACAATTGTCGGATATTAGTAGGCTAGGATTTTAAACCCAAACAAAAGGCAATTCTTTGTGAATTGGACAATCGCCGTTCGGCGGATGAATTTCGAAGCCCAGCGCCGGTCCTGTTGCTGCTACTATCGTTCAACGATTAACAACCTGTCGTTCTACATATTTTCCTGGATTTGGAAATCAACCCTCCGGGAATTGTGCCTGCCTTCTCCGAACTTCAAGGTAAAGAATCAGTTTTTTTGTGCTGTGTAAAAAGAAACCTTTTTTTTTCTCTCGCGCAAACTTGCAAAATTTCACAATATTGGACTTGTTTGTTTTATGCAACCTAAAAGCGACCTTCAGTCGCCATTTAGTTATTGTTGATTGTAAAAGATATTAGTACTGTATTTTTCCTGTAAACTCTAAGCCATTGGCCACACAGATTCATTATAATATAAATATTGTGCGTCAACGGCGGCGAGCTTTGTGTTTGTTTCTTGAACGTTCAAATTTTATTTGTAAACTAGTAAAAATGCCATTTCCTATCTTTTCTTTTTGTATCGCCATACCAATAATTTCATTATATGTGTTTTAAAAGTTACTGACTCTTTTATTTTGTGTACTCTGCATTTGTTTATGTAAGAATTTTGCAAGCTTTAAATATATAGAAGGAGGGACAATAACGGTAAGTTCCATTCCCGTAAGCTGTTCGCTTATCGGCCTTCCACGAGGACTTACAATCAGCTGGATTTGGAAGGTGGCGCTCACTTATTTTGACTTACCCTGTACACAACTAATGATTTTCTCCCATAAGCGATTTTCACGAACTCCCCCTACTCCTCATCCATCAGGTTACTGGTCGTCGAAAAGGCTAGATTGGCCTGTAACAGTGGCTTCCCGCCCAACCAAAAACATTCTATAAAAGTGGCATTATGAAACTCCCACAACGATGGCAAAAGTGTATAGACTTAGAGGGTGAATACGTGGAGAAATAGTGTAAAAAATTATATACTTATTGCAGTTAAATAAAAAGTTACAGCCAAATTCTGGGTCATATTTGAACCCTCCTCGCACAATATCACTTTAATTAGAATTGAATCAAAACCTTACAAAATGTTATTCCAAACAAACTGTGCTCTGATAACTGTTAAATAATTGAATTAAATGTTATCAATTGTATGGTATGGCATGGTTTGTTGTTGAGTGTACTGCTGTATACATGCAATATTTAATAAAACGTGATAGACTGCTCAATCGCTTCATGTAAAATGTTTGTTTTTCGTGTACATTGTATGGCTAGGTATGGCTTATAACCTCTCCTACACAAGTCTTTGTTATAAAGTATTAAATCCTTATTTATTCGTTTTCTATACAGGGTGATTCTAAACATGCGTGAGAAATTTTGTAATTATATAATAATATAATAATAGTGCATAAAATGTTCTAGGAAATAAAAACAATAACTAACAGTTAGAACAAGTTTTTATGAACTAATCTCCAGTACTACACACTAGTGCAAAGGGGCCAGCACATACTACAAACACCCTTCTTATTAGCACTCAAACAATAACAATTTATCACAACATTGTAACAAGGAACGTCAACAGAATTATCTCCAGTAAATAGAACATGAGGGTTTATTTCATTAAGTACGCTGAAAACACAAGAAGATGAAACAATGAATTAGCGATCGCATCTGTGTTGGAGCTTTTGCTCCATTAATAGAGTAATGGAATTGAATAAGACAGGCGTGTTGTGATCTCGGATGTCAAGGTGGAGATAGATTGCCCATAACTTAATATTCGCCCCATTAGTTGTATGCGCGTTTAGGTTTGATAGAGAGCCCAAATGTAAACTCATTACCCTCTAATGCAATTGAAAGGTTGATATGACAGACTGGACTAGCACTCGCCTCGAAAGGGAGAAGCATAAATCAGAAAGCTTTTAGCAAATTAATTATTTGGTATAGTTTTTTTGTATGAAGGGCATGGCGATTTAAAAGTCTATTTGAACTATTAAGCTATTAATATGTATATTTATGGCACATTTCGATGATTACACCTAGGCTACGTATAATACACTGCTCCAAGAAATTAACGCACCACAACTAACAATTGCAATATTATTTAAATTATTGCATGTAATGAAGTACGTTTAATCTTAGATGATGCTTAAAATTAAGTAAACCATATTTTATCCAAATTAACAACAATCTATGCAAAAATTTAAAAAATCAAAATTCGAAAACTGCAAAATAGTAAGTTTTCAGCTTAAGTAGGCTGTGTTTCCGTCTCGACTTGTTACGGCAGTTTGACAACGACGGTCCATGCTTGAAATTAACACACTTAACTGCTCTTGTTCAAGATTATCCCACATTTCCACTAATGAATTCCCTAGGTCGTTAAGAGTTGCAGGGGGTGGTTGAAGGTATCGTACTTGTATTCTGAGAATGTCCCAGAGGTGCTTAATCGGATTCAAGGCAGGACTTCTGGCTGGCCATTGCATAACAGTAATACGAACGTCGTCTAGGTATTCTTGCACAATGCTGGCTGTGTGGGGCCGTGCGTTGTCCTGCATTAATTGAAAGTTGTCTCCGATGTATGGGGCATGTGGCACAACATACTGTTCCAAGATGTCCGTAATGTGCCTCTGATTGTTTAAAGCGCCGTTGGGGAAGATGTGTAAGTCTGTGCGGGCCGTGAAAGATATGCCTCCACATACTATTATTGAGCCACCACCAAATTCTCTTGTGGGGGCAAAATTGCATTGACCACATCGTTCATTTGAATGTCTAAAAACTCGAATGCGCCTATCACAATTCTCCAAACAAAATCTGGACTCGTCTGTGAACAAAATGCGTCTCCAATCTTCATTTTCCCAATTCAACTGGTTTCTAGCAAAATCCAATCTGTGTCTGAGGTGGTCTGCAGTCAACTGTGGGCCAGTAGCTGATAATCTGGCTCTCAGATTTCCTTCCAGAAGACGTTGGCGAACTGTTTCAATGCTAACCTGCACATTATGTGCTGCTGAAAGTTGTCTTTAGAGGGCTCTTGTGGTGGTAAAGCGCTCTCTTAGTACACGCAATCGAAAAAAACGATCCTCTACAGCGGTAGTAGCACGTGGTCGCCTTTGCCCTGGTCGCCTGTCGTGTCCGGTAGTTTCTCTGAAACGCTGGATGACCCGAGAAATAGTTGTGTGGTTCACCCCAAGCCTGTCAGCGATAGCGCGGAAAGAGTACCCTTCTTCGGGCAAAGTAAGGGCTGTCACACACTCATCACGACTTAAATTTCTTGAGATACGGTGCATCTTAAATAAGACTGATCGTACAAACAATTGTTTGATGACAGCTACATGATTTGATAGGTTTTAAAGTAAAACGAAACTGCAACTAAATTGTAAATGTGCAAATTGATTAATTTTTTTAACGAAGTTAAAAATGTGTCTATCAGGTTTATATCAAACATTCATTCCATGCATTTGGTTGAAGTAGATAGTGCACTACTTTTCTTTTATCGTAACATTAATAATTGGTGCATTAATTTCTTGGAGCAGTGTAGTTTCCTAAAAAAAGACATATAGTTAACACGAGACTGATCGCCTATTGAGGGAAATGGAAAACTATTTTTTTATTTCAGCTTCTTTGTTCAAAGCGCCGTACTAACTATCTTAGCACTTAACTGAATCCTGGTACGAGGTGCGATTAATGAGTTCCGAAACTACATAAATCTATAAAAAAAACTGCTAAACGTTCTTATATTGAAGTCTCCTTTTGCAGCTCTCCATCGCTACCAGCGCCTCTCGTCACGTTCTTCAAGTGTGCAATTTGCTCTTGATCTCTTCCACGACTTCCAATAGCAGCGTCTAGGGTCGCTTGAACTTCATTTTAGGGAACAGGAAGAAGTCAAAAGGGGGCGAATCTGTGTTTACGAGAAAACAAAAGTTATCAGCTTCACAGTGGAACCACCTGCACTCTCCAAGACATTTGCGAGATTGTACACAGCCAATTCATTGCAAAAGGTCACACTGTTAATGGTTTTACTGTAACGATATAAGGCGTTTGAGAGAGGACATTTATCGCAAACGGCTCGAGCTGTAGCTGTGTCGAGGAGGCAATTTTGTGCCCCATCATGATAACGCATCTGCTCACAAAACGTTCAAAACTCGCTAGTTTTTTGGCTGCAACAACATGCTTCTCGCTCCCCAACCACCTCATTGGCCAGATTTGTTTTTCTTCCAAGATGAAGATAAATCTCGTGGGTTGCCGTTTCGAAACCATGGAAGAGGTCCAGCGCGATCGCAAATAGTGCTGAACATACTTGAAGAACTTGACTTCCGGAGGGCATTCGAACAGTAGCCTAAACGCTGGCAGCGATATGTGGCTATGCAAGAGGACTACTTTGAAGGGGACAACAGCCAAATTTAGAGCAAGCACGTTCCTTATAAGCAGTCTCGGAACTTTTTGATTGCACCTCGTATGACGTATTCCAAATGTCTCACTGTTTTAACCAGTTTTAAAGTCACATTTTATTGTTAAAGTAGTGTTCTGAAAACTTGCTTGAACCTAAAGCAGGTTAATTTTGAAGCCCAATATTTCGGCAAGGAATGGTTAAATTTAAATAACGATGCTGTAGAGCAGTGAAATTTAGTAAATTACTTTTGGAAAATACGCTACCAAAGGAGTGTAGTGTTAAATACTCAATTCAGTTTTGCATTCTAAGTTCCTTATATTGAAGAACTTTCACAGAATCGTAGAAAGTTCCTATACAGTATGATAATTGTATCTTGTAACAAGAAGGTAGGCCACACTTCTTACATGTGCATGAAATGCATAGTTAGCTTTTCATCTTAGCTATAAAAAAATATTTTTTACATTAAGCCGTTTGGAGAGGCAAATGTCAAATATTGTTTTATTGAAATTTAACAAACTTCTGTGCAAAGTTGTTGATTTGTATATTCTTGTGGTAATAACAATCAGTTTCAATGTATTCTAATAGCGAGAAAACGGATACGATGTTGATTTTGCAAGAATGCAGAGGGGCGGCGGACTAAGCAGTTCGACAATATGCATGAAGATACCCGGATAGACCCCTTCCAACATATAATGCCTTTAGACGATTCGAAAGAAATTTACGGCAATATGGATAGTTCCCAAGCCAAAAGTGAGACACCGACACATCACAACTGTCATCGAACAAGTAAGTGGTAATCCCCATATAAGCCAACGAGCAATTGCAAGATTTGTAGCCTTTAGGCCAGTGATTCGCAAACTTATTACGCCTACGGACCCCTTCCCATAGCAAAACCTGACCATGAACCCCTAAATAACTCTACACAACTACATAATAGCAAAATTACAAATTTAACTTTGCTGTCTGGAATGGTGGATGGTGGCCTAAAAATAAAATATAAATAAAACATTTTGATATTTAAAGTAATATTTATTGAAATTATAACTTCTGTTCATCATTGGCCTCCATGTAGTCCGGACTTGACTCCGTCAGATTTCTTCTTGTGGGGCAAAGTAAAAAACGACGTCTACGAAACTCCCTTAGAAACCTGGGAAGATTTACGTGAAAGAATTATTGAATCGTGTAGGTCAATCACACATGTCAACTTGCGTTAGAAATTCTCTTCTGATTGACTTATGTGAACAGCAAGGTGGACGGCTGTTTGAACAATTATTACGTCTTTATTTAGTGTTTCTCTTTCTGTTTTTATATAATTTATTTATTTTGTTGGGTTTATTAGTACATCAAGATATTTTATTGCTATCTTGACTTTCTCTGTCTTTGTTTTGTTTAAATTACAAGAAATAAATACCGTAAATGTACCTAGGTATTGAAAAACTGCAAGTTATTTATTAGTAAATAATTTCACTACAGTTTTTTAGTACATCCAACGTAACTACTTTGATTTTTATTTGTTTAAATAATGTAGTTTACTAAGATACCTATGGAATACAAACAGCTGTAACGTGTGTAGCCTACCTACTTGTTACAAGATAAAGTAACCACCCTGTATAGGTAAATAACAATTTAGTGGATTTTTCCGATTTCAATCTCTTTTACAATAAATATACAAAAAAGCCCCACTATAACTTTCAAATTGAAGTTAAACAGATTCAAAATTTAGATTTTACTTATCATACAAGTTCGTTACTTTCTTCATTTTGTGTAGTGTAAGTAGAAAAATCGATCGATTTACTACTTCCACGTGTAGTGGTTTTGAATAAGCAAATTTTGATTTATTTGTGGTGATCATTGTGCTGTGTAGTTATCATTTACCAGTTTACTAGAACAATGCCAAAAAGTTTCACCATGCCTTCATCGTGGATAAAAGGGTTCCCAGAATTTGTACTGCATCAAAACAAAGTGTTTTGCAAAGCTTTTTGTGTCAGAGGCTGTTCCTGTGCAAAAAGTAATACTAATTCTGCTCGATACATGATAAAGACAGCCAAGACAGGGTAGAATTTAAATTTTTTTTCCCCTAATTTAATTCACATAACTTGTTTAGCTCATGGTGTAAACAGAGTTGTAGAAGATATTAGACACCCATTTCCTATGATAAACAATTTAATCAATCATGTAACAGAAGTGTTTATAAAGGCACCACCGAGGGTGCAAGAATTTCAAGAAAAAATATCAAGTCTTCAACTACTCCCTAAACTAGTAATTACAACATGACGTACATGGTTGAATGCTGCTGTTTAGTACGCTGATAATTTGAAAGAAATTAAGCAATTAATGTTAGATTTTGAAGATGCTTCAGCTGCCATTATAGAATCAAAAAATATATACGTTTATAGTAATAATGCATATAATGATAAAATTGTATATATAATTATTAATTTTAATTATAAGTAACTTAGTATTTAGTTTAATACTGTATTTTTATGGGTTTATTATTGTACATAAATATTATAGCAATTAATAATAATATGAATTTTAATAAATTACGACTTTTACTTTTTAATTAAAACGAAAAATGTTCTATATAATACTGCATTCTTTACATAAATATGTACACATTTAACCAATTTTGGTCAGTGAACCAAGAAATGCGAAGGAACTAAGAGAGTTGCCTCCAAGTTAACGAAGAATTGGGTTGTTGCGTCTCGAGTTTGCAATGAAATAATTCTAAGTCGCTCCATTATTAAAGTGATGTTAATGAATACAACTTCGGCAATGACGGTGTTAATCATCGGCGAGGCCAGATAAGAATCCAAGATTTTCCAATTTCTGCACAGCGAGTAACGTTTTACTTTCCGACTGGAAATTTCGTATAATTACGAAATAGTTTGGAATTACCTGGAACGTCGCTCAGGAAGACTCTATATCTATATTCCTGGGCGAACCAAACTTACTTCAGGCTCTGTTTACGTGTAAATAACCAATCAGCAGCGATTTAATATAAAAATTCTTAGATTCCTTTGTACGCTGAGTAAAATCAAAATTACCGCACTTTTGGCTGTCTTCATTCCAATGTTTTGTGTCTTACCTAAAAGTTTCTGTGAATAATTGATTCTCTGACTTGTAAATAAAGTAACTCTTGCACTTGTTCTCATCAAGTTTAGTTAGTAATAGTTATGTGTGACCGAAAAATATTTTTACTTTTATTGTCACTTTGGTATTTTAATAGTTCATTTGATCGTTGTACTTCCACATTTTCGCGAATGGTTTGAATCAATTAAAGTTTGTGTGAATTTAACTTTAATATTCATTTCTGATTTGTACTTTACCATATCTGGAAAGATTCTTGTAAAATTAACAGTAAGTGAACTGTTAACTTCTTTGCTCATGGAGCTCATGTTTTATTATTTCAGTCTAGAAATTACGTGTGAGCAGAGAAGTAAGTCCAAGCTACACAGTTACACCCAAAAATGGACGGTCTTAGGATAACATGAAATCTGAAGCAGGGTCGAATCAAGTGACTTTCACATCGACGCCCTCCTTATTAAGTTCTTCATCCAAATTTGAACAATTTTTAGGTGCTTCGTATATAAACATAACGAACCTTCCCTCCTCATCATCGTCATTTATGTATAGCAAATATAAATTTAACTACGCCTGCGGTATATGATGGGTGGACTGAGTAGCTCATCAGTGAAGTTGCCGGTCCCAAGCCCGGATAAAGGAGGAGGGGCGGAGGGACGGGCCAGCAACCCACTCTCCTCAAACAGAATTACAGCTCACAGAAATTCAAAGGATATAAGCGGGCAAAATAACAAGAAGACGAATAATGCGCGGACATGGAAAGAACGATTACCGAAAACCCAAACTCTCAGAATAGTCACATGGAACATCCGATCACGGACCTCAAGGGACCAAGAAATAATTGTGGAACTAAAGAAGCATAAGATAGACATATGTGCTATAAACGGAACAAAGAAGAAAGGTAAAGGGAATATTATATATGGTGAATACACCCTCTTTTATTCAGGTAAAGAGAAACATGAGGGACCTCGGTGGTCTAGTGCACTCGAGGTCATAGCAAATGCGGTCGCTCCGCTGGGGCGATCGAATCCCGACTGGGGCGACCGCATTTGGTTAGTTAAGTTTAGGGTACATGTTGCATGAATATTTAGTATGTAAGGGACGCCCGCACCCCCCTGAAGTAATGCGAAAGCGGTTCCGGGGGGGGGACGGTAGTATGAATGAGTGAAAGAAAAAAAAGAGAAAGATGAAAAAGCGACAGCCGGTGTAGGAATGTTGATATGCAAAAAATACTGTGATAACATACTAAATACAGAATATGTAATTGAACGAATATTGAAAGTATCGCTGCTGTCAGATAAACAAAAACTGAACATCATCAGCATCTACGCACGTGACGCAGGAAAACCACAAGAAGGAACAATAACATTCTATCAAAAACTTGGAGAGCTACACATGAGAATAACAAACAATGAAAAAATCATCATATTAGGCAATTTTAATGGACGAATAGGTAACGAGATCATAGCGGGAGTGAAACAAAAATTCAATGTACATATTATCAATGATAAAGGGGAAGCACTAATAGATTTCTGCATACAAAATAAGTTAAGGATTAACAATACCTTTTACCAAAACCGAGACCAATATAAAGTAAAGTGGAAAGATACAAGAGGTCATACATCAACTGACTATATAATAACGAACAGAGCAACCCAATACAATTCTGGATGTTCGAACCCTGCCATCAGCCAACATTGGCAGTGACCATGGCCTAGTATTAAGCAAGATAAGATTAAGTATTAAAGCACATTAACGAAAACCATGCTACGTAGAAAAATTCAGCATAGAGAGCTTTAATGATGAAAGTACAAAAGTACTATAGAAGAATAGACTAGAAGAAAAGATAGAAGAAAATAAAATAGAGACGTGTAATTCAGTAGAAGTAATGTGGGAAAAGATAAAACAGAATGTTATTAATGCTGCTGACGAGGGAATATGTAGAAGGAAAGTACACGTATGGGCAGATAATAAAAGACCTTGGGTTACAAAAGAAATGAAACAACTTACTGATAGAGAAAAAGAAGAAAGCATACCTTACATACAAAATGAAGACAAATGAACAAGAATACCAAAAATACAAAAGAATATGAAATGAAGTAAACGCAGAAATTAGATAAATAAAAAAGGCCCACTGGGAAAAATTCACAAAGAATATGAAAAGCGATCTACGTGGAAGTCAGAAGAGAGTATGGAAAATGATACAGAACAAAAAGAAGAACCTAAACGAGAATTTCCAAACGACTAAGATAAGTGAAAAAGAATGGAGGGACTATTTTACATCATTATATGAAAGAATACCCCAAATGGCAGATAAAAGATTTAAACACCAAAAACACCACACAAATTAGAAGTAATAACACAATTACTGGGAAAATAGACATCTCATCTGGAATAAGGCAAGGAGACTTACTAAACCCTACACTGTTTAATTTGGTAATGAATAAAATAATAAAAGATGTACGAACGAAACCGGGATACAGAATGGGAGACCATAATATCAACATCATGTGCTATGCCGGTGATGCCATACTAATAGCGGAAAACAAACTACAAATACAACAGTTCCACTATCTTCTTCTTAGAGTGCTTTATCTCTTACGAGACGTAGCGATCTTCTCTCCTATGCCTGTGTTGCGCGTTTAGAGTGCCACAGACATAGAGGACCTACAGCTTAACGTGGGCTCCGGACCACGGGAAGTCTAACCACTTCTACTCCAGAGAAGATTTAACATACTACCAAGAAATATAATATGGAAATAGCAGTAGACAAAACAAAGAGCCTAGTAATTGCCAAACAACCAACAAGATGCAAATTAGAAATAAACGACAAAATAATCGAGCAAGTAAGAAACACGACAGCCGCAACAAAGATGGATCCAAAACTGGGTGTCATCCTCAATATAACTGCCGCCCAATCCTTCATAATAAAACAGGGCAAAGTCTTACACATTGAGGAGAAGAAGAAATATAAATTTAAATAATAGAATCTAATGGAAAACACATTAGAGCTTGCTCCAATACGATGACGTCAAAGGACAGGCAAAACTGAAGAAATCTTGTTAGAAATTCGCATTGTATGAATTATGGTTTATGAAAAAAATGCTGAAGAGAGTGTGCAATGAAAAAGAAGAAATTAGTTTGAAGGTGGTAAAAAAGGAGGTGAAGGTATTTCATCACAGACCCCTGAAAATGGCCTCGGTGGAGTAGTGCGGAAACGCGTTGCCACTCGATGCCACAGAGAAATGTGGTCGATCGGATGGGGCTTTCGAATCCCGACTGGGGCGACCGCATTTCGCTTTGTTAAGTTTAGGGTGCATATTGCATGAATGTTTAGTGTATAAGGGACGCCCACACCCCCTGAAGTAATGCGAAAGCGGTTCCGAGGGGGGGGCGGTAGTATAAATTAATGAGAAAAGCGCGTGGGTTACCGATATATGTTAAAACCTAACAGACATATCAAAAACTGTAATTACTGTTGAAGGAGTTTGGCCTGCAAGGCGAAAAGACAGAGGTCCTAATCCTTGCTCTCACACCCGGTTGTCGCGTGCCAAATTAATGACACGTGGTGATATGGTAAGCACCACACATTAGGCAACCGCATTATTACTCCTTGTTCATTCGAACGCAGGTACCAAATATTAAAGCGACTAGGTAGGCCGCCCACCAAACATCGAGTAGAGGGTTTGCATTCCCAACCTTCCGCACCGGTGTCCAATGTTCTAACTACTGGACCACACTGGCACGAACTTACAATAATATAGTAAAATCACGCAAAAACCCTATTATCATGTAAATTATTTTTTTAATATATTTTTTAGTTCATAATTTCGCCGAAGTTTTTGTATGATAAATTATCATCCTTTAGTTTAAAATAAAATTGCTTCTGCGCAAAAGAAATCTAAAGAAAACTTCCTGTAAAGATTCTAATTCTACTTTAAAATAATACAATTTTTGTGTTTTTTTAACTAAAAGTAACGAAGAGTACTTCAACTTTAACAATGATATTGTTATGCTACGATAACGGATAGTCGAATTTTTTATGAGCCATAAAACAGCCGCAATCACAAATTCCAATTAAGCACAGCAAGGCTGACACATAAAACTTGAAATTTCTCTTGAAACTGAATTTGTATTAGTTTCATGTAACTACCGCGAGTAACCGTTGTAACATTTGCTATTCATGTATTCCTCAACAAAATGTTATTAATGACGGGAGGAGATTCATGTTTCTTCCTTTGAGTGCTTAAATAATTGCAACACGACGTGCTGCCTGAGCTTTTCCATAAATTATTTGCATCTTCGGGCTCACCGAACACTTCATTAATAATCATCATTCTTATGTGAAGAAGACATCCTAAGTGAACAGCAGATGTACAGAGTGAGTCAATAGTATGATCGTGTTTAATATCTCCTGTATTATGCGCAACAATGAAAAATAAGTAATTATTGGTATTGTTGCGCGGTATAATGTAAACCACATTAAATGTTCGTTGTTTAGGGCTGGATTTTACTCTACAAAGAATGTCTGCACAATTTCATTATATTTGTGTTGTGATTTCTATGAAAACATCCTAAGGATTGGTTTATTGCAACGTGTTCCGTTTCTACTCCTCTATTCTGAATGCCAAATGAGTTAACCTTTTTTAAATCATGGATGTTTCAGATATGCTTTAAAGCTTCATAAAGTCCGAAAACACCCATTCTATGGTATAAGTAGATACAAAAATAGTTAGTGCTACTCTCATGAATTTAATATATTCTGAACAAAAATTGGTATTACTTGTCACCGCTTGATTTCTCCAAAATTCAACAATGTTATCATTATCAATAATAGTTACACTTACGTTTGTTGATTTGCGAATGCCTAAAAACTTATCGTTATTGTTTATGGTATTAGTAATATATATTTCTTCTATGGCTATTTTTTATAAATACGTATACAGGGTGTCCCAGACTTCACTCCCCAGGCTTGTAACTTCGTTATTGTTAACAATACATAAAATAAAGTATATATATTCTTAAATGGGAGGAAATTCTCTATACGATAGGAAAAAGCAATTTACAAAAAGTGCGTTAGTGTAATGACAGCTATATTCAACTTTTTTTTTTCAAATAGCACAGTATACTTTTTTTTTAATATTCAGATAGTACCTTTTATTCCCTTTACATCCATATAAATTAATATGGGCCTTACATGGGAAAATTTTCGAAAAAAACTTGACCTAAAGTTTGCCATGCAAAAAATTGAGGTTTATAGTGTTTATCTAGTAGGCGATGAAATCAACAGCTTTCTACAAACAAAAATGTGTTTTTATTCGAATAGCAATTAAATGTATGCTATCAACTACATCTAATAAATACAAAGGTTTATTTTTAGTGTATCCACATTTATAAAAGGCATGTATTAAAAAAAACGCACCTTTGAATAAATTTTCACTTGAAGTTATATTCAGTTCAAATCAAATTATTTAACAATGGCACTTATAAAATTATCGAGATAAAAGCTATTAAATATTTTATCTACTGTCGTTAACAAAGAAAATATCAAGTAGGTAGGTACATGTGCTATTCGGACGAATAGCATGCTGATTTTCAATTGTTTTCTAAACAAAATTCTGTCACTTTATGTTGTTAAATTCATTGAAGTTATTATTATTCCCTGTATTTTGATAGAATATGAATTATTCGAATTTCGAAAAGTGCGATATGATGTTAGTGTATGGTTTGTGTGGAAGTAATTCGAGGGAGGCAGCTAGAAGGTATTCCGAGCAATATCCTGAGAGAAGACATCCTGATCATAAAACGTTTAAAAATTTGGAAAACAATCTTAGGGAGCATGGATCTTTTGTAATAAATAACAGTATACCGCTTCCTAGGAACAGACATGCTACTGATGAAGGACATACGGTAGCTGTTCTTGCTTATACGGAGGTCAATCCTACATCTTCCTTAAGACAAATAGCCGCAGAGTGTGATATTGCAAAATCGTCAGTGCAACGCATTTTAAAACAAAATCATTATAAAGCATACAAATTTAAGCGCATACATAAGATTCACCCCGGAGATTCAGAGAGGAGACTTGGATTTATTGCATGGGTTCTAGTGCAGTATGATCACCAACCTGATTTTTTGAGACAAATAATGTGGTCTGACGAAAGTAGATTCCA
>JABXWE010003083.1:0-45948 GCA_014611495.1 Limonius californicus | reverse complement strand
CCCCCCCCCCCATTAAAACTAATATCGGTGTAAATAAACTATTTTAGTTACAAATAATTAAAGTAGATGTTCTACAGGTCATCGAGGACAGGTTTCGACCAGCTACAATCGAAGATGGGAGGGATGTACCCTCCCATCTAGCCTAGGCGCCACCTGTTTTAAATTATCCTTCGCCCTTGAAGATAACACGACGTAAAACAGGAATCTTCCTGGAGTTCGAACTTATTTTGCTTCGGCAATTGCTCAATGTGATTCAAAAAAAGGGGTATCATACAACAATACACAATAAAACACGACAACATCAAGTTACTAAACTTTAATTTCCGCCCAATAATAATAATCACGCCGAACACAACCCAGCATGAATTAACACAAAAAATATATATACAGGGTGGTAATGAACTGCAAGGACAAACTTCTAGGGCTTAAAGTATACAAGAAAACAAACATTTTTTGTTAATAAATGTATGGTCAAAAGTGTTTCCTTTCAGGGATAGAGCTTCTCAAAGATTCTTTAAGAAGCGCCTAAATGTAGACAACTCAATTGACTACCTACTATTTGTTTCCATAACGACGGAAATTAATACGGGATAAATAAAACCCTCTTTCCCACTTTTTAAATTCAACTTAAATTTGCGTTTAGATTAGTGTTCGGTGTGCCATTTGCAATTTCCAATTCGCTATTAAATTCAAAATTAATGCTCCCCGTTTTACTCCTATGTAATGAAAAAGGAATTTGTATATGATATAAAAATGTGTAAAATTTTGTAAATATTTTAAAATACCTGAATACGTTGGCTGGTTCTACCTGAGTGTACCCTATCAGTACAGATAATCCTTAAGTCAAAGGCTTAAAGATTCGGCCTTAAAATAATGGTTGTACTTTACCGAATGTTAATGTTAGTTACATACGATAATTAATGTCCGATGTAATACAATAGCTTTGATCAATTCGAACCCTATCCAGCTATTGTTAAGAATCGATAGCAACGCATAGTTAATTTGCTCATTCATTCTATAAGTTTTTAAAAAAACTATAAATTTACATTTATCATAACAAATTAAGCTTACAAATTGACCATTATTAGACATTTTAGAATAGAAGACCGAAATATAGATTTTACGTAACTACACCTATTTTCTTTGATTTACTTTTGACAATGTTATCGCATCGATATACGTATAAAGCAAAAAGAAGCTAATAAATAACCTGTTCACATTATGAGTATTTAATTATTAATTAATATGAATTTCAATGAAGTAACGCAAGAAATAATTAGCAGAAAGAATTTTATTTCCATAAATGTAACATTGTTATTCTTACAAGTATAGTTAATTCGTTATACAGGGTGTCCCTATAATGGGTCCACACTCATTTCTAGCACCAAAATACACCAAAATAATAGCGGACCACTCTTAAATCCCACAACAATTTAAAAGTTCATTAACATATGGACATAAAATAACGTAACTTTGCAATAAACACCAGCAAGGATTTGCAAAGTAAAATGCAGCTAATTGACAGGAAACTTGTTACAACAATTACCTTGCTTATTGTTTACGAGCTGTCGAGGACAACTAATAACGCGTGTGACCTCCGCGGCTAATCTAACTGCCTGGCATCTTCTCAGCATACTCAAAATAATAAAATATATTCAACTGGACTCAAGTCGGGGCTCCGAGCAGGCCGGTGCAAGACTAGAGTTTGCAGTTCGTGGAGGAAGTCTCTAGTTAGGGCAACAGTGTACGGTATTATACAAAGGCATCCTTTTAAATTTTTACAAACGACCACTAAATGGCGCTATTGAGATGTGTCATTACTATTTTCGTAAAATTTGACATTTGTTAATTACAATGTTTATAGTGAGCGTTTAAAAAAAGCAATTTTGTGTAAAAATGGAAATTTCACGTGAAGGTTTTCGTTGGATGATTTTTTACAGTTTTAGTAAAGGCCTAACACAACAATAATGCATAGAATCGCTTCTTTCAACTTTTGGTAATGAAACACCATCAGAAAAGACTGTTTACAATTGGTTTGCAAAATTTCGTCGTGGTCGTGCGTCCGTCAGTGATGAATTTCGTGAAGGTCAACCAAAATCGGTTGTTATTCCAAAAATCGATGTTTTTTGGAATAACAACCGATTTATTTATGAATCAACATATATGGTAAATTATGTTACGAACGAAGGTGCCTAATAAAATATAAATTCGTTTATATGCGTCGTTACAGTTATATTTACTACTGCGAGCAAGTTGGCTCTTGAGCAAACGGATAGTGAGCAAATGTCTTGGCGAGCATCTTTCCGGGCGAGCAAATCGCAATCGAGCAATCGGTGGCCGGCAAATGACCTATAACCTCATAAGTATACACGAGTGTAATGTCCGATGGAAAATATTATCCTACTCAACACCAATAAGGATAATTTTTGTTCAAAGCTGTTACTGCCGATGAAACGTGAAACGTAAGTAAAAATTACGTCAAGTTGATAAGAGAAAATTAAAAGAAGACGTTGCACTAAATTGACTGCCGGGATCTTACTGTTTCATGACAACACCTCCTTGCGCAAGCTATAGTTATAGATATTTCCGAAAATAATTCTGAAGTAGCAACAAATGAGTATTTTCCACAGCAAGAAAAACAATTTTGTTTAAAGACCTGCAATTGTGGAAGTCACATTAATTAATCAGGCTGTAAATATTTGAAAGTTCCCTCGTATTTGTACGTCCAAATCATTGTACCTATTTGTCATTTATGGTAGACGCTTGTTAATTAATTTTAGTCCGAGTCATTTTGTAGCTTGTTTATTAGTTATCTGTCTGGTGTAGTTTTTCCTACTACCATTCTTATAAAATTCTAAAATGAAAATGTTTCGTTCTTGTTTCTCTAGTATTGACTAGATTTCACTCGACCATGACATAATATACCAAATTCCTTGCCAGCGACTTGTTTTTTCCGTTTAAACAAGTTGCGTTGCACATGATCATATTTAACAGATGTATTTACTTGGTGATATACATATGGGAACAAAGTTATGAAAACAAACACTTTTTTCTACAAACGTCAGGAAAAGTTTAATTTTTAACGCATACTGTCAGTGTTTAAAATGTGATTTTATGGCACTAGTGCTAAAAGTAAATGACGTGATTTACTATTAACACTGGTGCGATATTATAAAAAAATTAAGAAATTTTAAATCAAAGGAATATTTATTTACTTAATTAAATGTACAGTTAGAGAAACTGCAGTTAGAATAAGTAATCTGAAGTGGATAATGTTTTTCTTGCAAACAAAAAATTTTCTTCGGCGCTGTCACGAGATTTTAAGTTACTTGTCAACAAACGATCGAATTTTCATTACCTTAGCAACAATAAACTTCATGAATAATTGAGTTTCAAAACGATATTTTATAAATTTAATAACGTAAGAAATGCATTGATTTGTATTTTTAATGGTATGTGTAGAAACAATAATGTATGATATGTGTGCTAAAAGTGATTTTATTTTGTTCCCAGGGATGGGACACGACGACGAAGGCGCCTTCGTCGTCGGGTCCCAAACTTCCCTTCTCACAAAATAAAATGTCAGTTTTAGCACTTATATCATAAATAACTATTAATTAATGAAAAACTGACATACACGCTAGTTCGATATTCAGTGAAGAAAATATAGGTATTATTTATTTATTCCTAGTTTAATCGCATGGCGAATTAATATAACTAAAATATTAAAAATCAGAAATTTGAGTAAAATGGAAATTGTAGCTGTCCTACTTCAACTAGTTTACAATATTTAACCATTATCGTCTCACTATAACTCTAAATTTGATTTAATAAGCAATATTATTATATCTTTAAAAAAATATGTAATTCTTTATTATAAAATTGTGTGATCTCAAGGTACAGACACGGATGTATGACTATAATAATTATTTCTGATTAGAATATTCTGCCTTCATCGACGTAACTTTGATCCAGTATTTTTTATAAAAAAAAACTGGACTTTAAAAAAGTTTAAATGCGTAGAAGAAACTAAATTGTAGGAAACGGCATCCTGTTACACCTGCGTCAGAAATATCCACTTAATCATATAATACCTAAATTAGTAGTTTAGTCTAAAAGTTAGGTAGATAAAGAAATTATTTTCTTTAAATAACCTCTTTATTTATATATACTTAGGAACGAAACTGATTGCTTCAGTCAAGAGCACTATTGGATTCAGGGTCGTCAGGGCCATGGTTAATTGCAAGTCTTGTCTTACTTTCTAGCACGCTCTTGCATAATGTTTTTCGGTGGTCATGGTTGGTTTCACGTATACCTACTACGCAATTAACTGAAAATATGTAAATGGTTTCCTTGTACACAGTTTTGTAGCCATATACTACATACATTTTTAATTTTACATACTAAATAAAAATTACGTAAAAATGAAGCTAAGTAGTTCTGTACCAATTTCGTCTGGCTATGTTTGCGAGCTGCTAATATTCAGTGTTGCCAAGATATGGAAACTTCCCCAAACTGAAATTTTTATATTTATTTTAGGTGCCAGCAGAAATTAAATGTTTGCGAGAAAAACTATGAATTTCAAAAAACGCATTATTCCACAAACTTTATTTAAATTTACTTAAAAGAGTTGTAGAAGAAGTAAAGTTATTTATTTTTTACTCATATGTATTCTAGAACTGTGGTTTTCGTACGCATGTATTTCGGCATTATACTTATTTTATTTTTTGTTCTTATGTGGCTTATATGAGGGCTGTTCTCTTTCCGCTGAGTCTATCTAGCAGGCTGTGATATTTGGAAACAAATTTTGCTTGATATTTTAACGTAGTTTACAAGTTTAATTATAATGAAAGTTGTCAAATATACTTGAACGTTTTTAAAATACATAATTTTAAAGTAATCCTTTCCCTAACAAATCGTGGAATTGAATAAATAGCATTATCGAGCTGAAATTTTTTACAACTTCACGCGTGACTTAAGGCGTATAGAATGTTTTGAGGAAATCAATTGAGTGTTTGGTGACAAGTCGTGTTCCTTAGCTACCGTAAAGCGGTGGTACAATGAATTTCAACATGGTCGATTTTCCTTAAATGACAACTTTCGAGCTCCTAAGCAAAAAACGGCAGTTACTGAGGAAGAATATTGGTCGTGTACGAAATATTCAATTCAAGCAACTTTAAAGATTGGTGTGAAAGCAATTAACACCATTTTACACAAACATTTGATGGTACGTAAGCTTTGTGCCCGTTGGATTCCCTACAATTTGACTCCAGTTCAAAAAGAAAACCGTGTATCATGGTGCAGATCTACACTGGATCGCTTTGGCAATGGATCGTTTCATTTAGTGTACAACATCATTACAGGTGATGAAACGTGGATATACCGCTATGGTCCCGAAAGAAAGCAACAGTCGGCAGTTTGGGTCTTTGAGAACGAATCTGTCGCCACATTTTTTGAAATTACTGGACATCTTTCCATTGTTGCACTGGTCGAGCGTGGTGCAGTTAATACTGAATGGTACTACAGTTTGTTTGACTCAAGTTCTCCAAAATGTTCGCGATAAACGTCCAAGAGGAAGGATCATCTTTCATCAAGATAACGCTCGGGCGCACACTGCTGCTCGAACGACTAAGTATTTGAATGCCCAAAACATTGAAATAATGGGTCATTCGCCGTACAGTACAGACCTAGCACCTAATGATTTCTATTTATTTCCGCGTGTAAAAAATAAGTTACGGGGTTTATGTTTTACATCGGCCGAAGAAGCGGTATACGCATTTAAAAATGAAATATACAGGGTGTCTCAGAAAGAATGGGCCAGCGTTTAGTGATAGATTCTTTAGGTTAAAATAAACCGACTAAACCTAATATACCTTAGGCAGAAAGTCCTTCCTTAAGAAGTTATAGGGCCTTAAAGTTCAATTTTTTATTTTTTCTTTTTAGTGTAATTTCCACAAATCTAAAGATATTTCTTTGAAATTTGGCACACATACCTATCATTATGTAGTACAGTCACAGAATTATTCTCATTAACCAGACTTGACCGCAAGAGGGACTTAACCTAACACTGAAATTTTATTTTGGCTCTAACTTTGTTATTAGTAGAACGTTTTAAAATTGTATTTTATTTTCTGAAAGAGAATTAAAAAATACAAAAATAAGGTACTCTTAGTTCATACGCGTAAAAGCAACCGTTTGCCTTAAAACGCTTGTCCCAAATTTTGGGTTGTTGTAAGGACGTGCAATTATCAAGTAGCCATGATCACAAAAACAATGGATAGTGCTTGTGACCTACAGTAAAGAACAATGCTAAGTCAATTAAATACTTTGGTGTTATAGAAATTGTATTTTTTAATTTCTGTTTTGGATTTACGAAAATGCAGCAACGTTCGTTATGTCCAAGCGTTTTCGTTAATGAAACAGAAATTAAAAATAAAATTTTTATAACACCAAAGTATTAATTTGATTTAGCATTGTACTTTACTGTAGGTCACAAGCACTATCCATTGTTTTTGTGATCATGGCTACCTGATAATTGCACTTCGTAACGACAACTCAAAACTTGGGACAAGCATTTTAAGGCCAACGGTTGCCTCTACGCGTATGAACTAAGGGTACCTTATTTTTGTATTTTTTAATTCTCTTTCAGGAAATAATATAAAATTTTAAAACTTTCTACTAATATCAAAGTTAGAGCCAAAATAAGATTTCAGTGTTAGGTTAAGTGCCTCTTGCGGTCAAGTTTGGTTAATGAAAATAATTCTGTGACTGTATTACATAATGGTAAGTATATGTACCAAATTTCAAAGAAATATCTTTAGATTTGTGGAAATTACAATAAAAAGAAAAAATAAAAAATTGTACTTTAAGGCCCTATAACTTCTTAAGGAAGGACTTTCTGCCTAAGGTATATTAGGTTTAATCGGTTTAGTTTTACCTAAAGAATCTATGATTAAACGCTGGCCCATTCTTTCTGAGACACCCTGTATATCCTAAAGCGGGAAGATTGGAGAAAATGTTTTGAAGATTGGTTTTCACGAATGCAAAAATGCAACGACTGTGAAGGGGAATACTTTGAAAAATTATAAATAAATTTGTTTTGTCAATACATTGTGTATTACTTTACTAAGCTCAACACAAAAATATAATTCTTGTGATACACAAAAGAGAATTATAGCCACACGTCACTGGCATCCCTGATACTATTTCCAAATAAAAAACAAGAAAAATCTGCAAATCAAAATCTTTTTTAGTATAATTTAAAACATATACACATATTGTGTTTATCCTAAGTTAAACACCCCCGTCCAGAAACCCTAACTAAACCACTTATGTGTGACAAGACCATGGTTCTTGATGTTGAGGTACAGGAACGAAACACAGTTGTGTTGGAAGTCATTTATTTGTGAAAACTCACTGACAGATTTCAGTACGTTCGATGGACAGCTAAATATTATATTCTGATTGGTATGAGTTTCTTATCTTTCTTTCGCTTGTATTTTCAAGTTCAGATAATGTTAACGTTACAGTGACAAGATATCAGGTCAAAGTTTAAAATAGGACATGTTCCTGATTGACACACAGAAACGGGTCCTTTTAAGGCATCTTTGTTACATCTCAATTGCTATTTCGCCTAGGCCGCTCTTGGCTGTTCCCTTAGCACGAGGCGCTGTATTTGCGGTATACCTCTGAAACAGCTCTCTATCCCTTGAATATCTTTATAAGTTTTATTTATAGTTGCTCGTTTTTAAGGCAATATCATTCCAATAACATCAACTAATTTAACGTGTATGCGAATTTAGGCATCTTTCGTACATTTGTATCTTCCATATCAGACAATGTTAAATAAATCGTGGCACGTTATGACGTCGAGCTTTACCATTGGATATATTTCTGTTTTCGCCACCAGGAACGGATCTTTTATGATGCTCTTCCACTTAACACCCAATTACGCTATTCCCGGGTCTCACTCAGGAACGATTTCTTACCCCTTTAAGCATCTTGTAAGCCCCAATTGAATCGATGAGCGGAAGAACAATATCCAGTCCAAAACAGTCCAAAATCTGCCAATCCGAAATTCAGGGCAGTAAAAAACCAAAAAGGAATCCTGAACTGTGGAAACGTAAACAAAGTAAACTTAAACGTGCTCGTGGTGAAACTTATACAAGTGGACCTGGAAAACGTATTGCTAAAAAAATTACTGGGTCAGATTGCATGTAAATTAATTACACTTTTCTGAAAACACTGTTATTAAATAGTAATTATGCAGTTGCAAGTCAAACTCCACCAGAAATTTAAAGAAAATGAAAAAGGTACCTTGTTGTCAGCATTTTATAATGGAAAGTTAAAAAATGAACAGATTATTTACCTTATGGGCCTAATGGAAGCTAAAGCAGTTGCAAGAAACAGAAAAAGGAAAGAATCTGACTTACATAACAGGAGTGCATCACTTTCATACTGTATTGTTAAAAATGGCAAAAACATCAGCAAAAAAGCATTTTAAGTTAACATTCGATTACTAGTGCAAGAATTGTGCGTTTAAATAAGCTTTTGTTAGAGGGAAAGTCTTCAAAAGAGTTACGGGGAAAAGATAGCAATGGTCCTCATGTGTTAGCTCCTCAATATTTTGCTAAAATTAAGGAACATGTCGAAAGCTTCCTTTACAAAACATCGCACTACAGTTCTAAAACTCTTCATTATGTAAATGCTAATCTTACTATTAAAGCTATATATTCCCTATTTTTTAAGAGTCACCCCGATCTTGTTAAAAATGAATACTATTTGAAATACTTCAACGAAAACTACTGCTTACAATTTGGTAGACCCCAAGTTGATGCATGCAGTGAATGCGAGCGTTTAAAAATAAAACTGCTAGATCAGCACCTGAATAATAACGCAAAAGGGGTAATACCTGCCGAACTCATTGTATGAATGAGACGCTGCTGGTGTACTACGACGGTATACAGTCGTATTACAAGAAGCACCAGCAAAAAGTTATCCGGCAGGACCTGAAGATGGCAAATGTGATTTTGCGAAATGTCGTCCAGACAACCACCCCGGTCCTTCCCAGAACCAAGAAGTTACTACGCAGAAGAATACCTGGAAGCCAATCACAGCATACAACACCCGCGGAAATCTCAAAACCATGTATATACAGTGCGGTCGTAAAATGCCTTCCCCCTACTAACTTTTGAACGACTTGATATTTCTTCACAAAACTTTATGTGCTTTAATGGGAGACTAAATACTACTTTTTAGTACATATTTAAATTTTATAATTTTCAAAATGGTGGCTAGGTGCTTTCTTGAACTATTTTTTTAAATAGCAATGGGGGTCGAGTGACACCTCATTTGAAAGGTACTTTAAATCTGCGTCTGATCCTTGAGTTTCATAAAAACATATTTATCCAGAAAAAAGAAAAAAGACGATTGAAAATATCAAGTTTATGGAAAAAACTAAGAATTAAAGCAAAAAAGGTACGCTTTCGAAAAGTTCACCATTGAAGAATGAAGAGAAAAAGATGAAGATTCTGAAACACAACAAAACTTATTTTATACAACAAAAACTGAATAGTAATACTATATTAATAACTGTTCAAAGTGTGCTCCTTGAACTTGTTGGCAATAGAAAAACCTATTTAATATCTCTTCCCGTACTTTCTGGAAAGTTTCAACTTCGATATTTGCACAAGCCTCTGTTATTTTTCGTCGTAAATCCAAAAGGGAATCGGGTTCTGTTTGAAAAACTTTCGATTTAAGATACCCCCGTAACAAAAAGTCCAACGGAATCGGGTCAGGGGATCGCGGAGGCCATTCTGTTGGACCACGACGACCAATCCATCGTCGAGGATACGTTGGATCGAGATAATTGCGAACTTGTCTGCTAAAATGCGGAGGAGCGCCATCTTGCTGGAATATGATATCCATGTCAAATTCGTTTGGATTATATTCCGTAATCTCAGCCATTAACGGATGGATGAGGTTTTGCAGCGCATGTTCAAGTACAATTCCCCAGTAAGGTTTCCGTCGGTAAATAAGGGACCTACAATATGGTTGCCAAGTATTCCTATCCACACATTCAATTTTTGCGGTAATTGGGTGTGATCTTCGCGGATAACATGGGGATTTTCATCGCACCAATATCTTACATTTTGTCTATTAACATACGCATTTAAAAAAATGTGCATTCGTCACTGAAACAGATATTGCGAAAATATTATGGGTTTCTTGCAATGGTTTGGGTCATGACCTCACCAAATTCCATGTGTCTATCCGGATCATCTTCAATCAACTTGTGTAAAATCTTCATTTTGTATGGATGGAACTTATGCCGTCTTAAAACCTTTTTGACAGTGGTTGCCGATACATCATATCGCAGCTACATGTGAAGTTGATTGCTGAGAATATCCTACCATTTCAGCGACTATCTGAATTTGTTTGGCTTCTGAAATTGCGGGTCGTCCAGGGTTTTTCCTGTTTTGCACACTTACAGTGTTAATAAATTTTTGCACAAGTATTCTTAAATACGTCCTCGAAATAGGACGGTCGGGAAAACGTTCATTAAATATTCTTTCGGCTTCGTGAAAGTTTCGATTGGCTTCAGCAAAAATAAAAACTGCTTCGTTTTTTTCCTACAAAGTTCGAACATTCGCCATAATTATTGTTAGTATCACCGGTTTTAACACTCAATATTCAAACCTAAGCAAACACAATAACTGAATTAATGTGACAGAACAGAAAGACTAATTATTTCAATTGTTTTACTTCTGTTGTTTAGCCTCCTACATTTTTTAGCGTTTTGCTTAATATCCGAAACAGATAATTTGAAAGTATGTCATTTGTTTCTGAATCTATAAAATTATCTCAAAATTTAGAATTATACACTACTCAAAGCGACCTTTCAAATTAGGTGCCCCCATTACCATTTAAAAAAATATTTCTAAATGGCGTCTAGCCGCCATTTTTAAAGTTACAAAGTTTAAATATGTACCAAAAAGTAGTATTTAGCCTCCCATTAAAGCACACAAAATTGTGTGAAGAAATATCAAGTCGTTCAAAAGTTAGTAGGGCGGAGGACATTTTACGACCGCATTGTATATTTATAGTAACTTTTCAGATTGTAGGGGTGCAAAGTGCATGTTGAGAGATGAAATTCTGTTAAATTAATTTAAAAATGTGTTCACAAAATAACTTTTATGAAAATGTTTACTTTTTAAAGAATTTAGGTGAATTCTACCGGATTAAAGGTGGTAGCTTTATTTGCAATCTAAGGGATCTAGTTTATATTTTCTAATGTTTGTTATTGTTTAGAAATTTTTCAAAGCTATTCTCAGAATTATATATAATTAACTTTTCTAACTAAACAAACAGCCAGCTGTGCAAACGATTTTATAACTTAATTTTACGGTGCAGATCAAAGTAAGTAACAATAATACGTTTATTTCTATTAACTGGTTTGAAATGTATTTATACTACAATTCCGTCATTATAAGGGCACAATACATACTTAATTTAAATAACTTTGAATGCACATTTTTATGTTTAATGTTGATTGAACAATTACACCAAACATCCGCTTCTCATGATCAATTTGAAACCTATACTTATTTTTACGTAACACAATAAACCTATGATACCTGTTTATTATTTAAAACAAAACTTACAACGTAAATGAGGGTAATGTCATGCTAATAATAATAGGTTACGCCAGGAACTGGCTTTGTTGCACGATATTCTATTAAATAAATCAATTGTATTTTTTAATAATAGTTTATATTAAAATGCATACATACAACATGTAACAAATATGCGTAATTATAAAATGTATCATAAGTTATAAGAAAACAAAGAACAAACATCACAACATTCGGTGAATACTAATGTTCGTAACCCCATTTCTGAAATTCATCATTACCGCCTTCTTTGGCAAACTCTTCCGCATCAGCGTAATGTTCTTCATTACCACCGGACTTCGCATGCCCACTGTCTTCAGCATAATATGACCCTTTTTCACCTTCTCCGCTTTTTCCGTACTCGCCCTCTACAAAAGCTTTGTTGTTGTGTCCACCTTTGCTACTACTTCCAGAACTGCTATCATACTGTTCTTCGAAGCCGCCGTGCTTTTCCTTGTGGGCTTCATCATGATCTTCATCATAAAATTCTGTGTTTTTCTTAAATTCGTCTAATTTATGAACTTTATGACCACCTTTTGTACTGTGGCCGATGGCATAACTACCCTTTTCTTCAAAATGATGCCCTTTCTCTCCTTTGTCACCTTTTTGGTGCGATGAGTAATAACCGTCGTCATGGTTCTGAGCTTGTTTGTTACCCCCTTCTTCGGCATAAGAGCCTGCGTGCCCTTCTTTATCATGATGACCCTTTGCCGCTGCTTCTTCTGCATGCTGTGCTGAATAACCCTTGTCACCCTTCTCGCCGGAGTTTGAAAAATGAGCGCTCTCATATTCTTTTCCACTACCGTCTACAAACTTCTGCACTTCGGAAAACGCAGGCTCTAAATCTGGTATAACCCATGAATTAGTGTATCCCCCAAAGGATATAGCTACACAAGCCGCTAGGATTAAGTACTTAGACATTTCTGTTCGTACTGAAATGACAAGCACAACTGTATATCCTCAAGAGTACAATGCCGGTTTATATACATCTAATAATTTCGAAATATCTAGCAACAAACAGAAATCTGTAGGTATTTTACCACGCATGATTTGAAACCTTCACCGTTTTGAATATGTTATACTTTTAGCTGCAGTTGCCGATTTCTGGACAATAACAAAAACCAAATGCCAGTCTGCGCTTTCGTAACTTTCGCCGACTTACAAGAGCATAATGCAAGTGCAGCCTTCAAGCATATCTAATCGCACAAGAATTTATTATTACTGTAATACACCGATTTGTCAGTTAGGAAATTACATGCGTTTTTTATATTTTCTCAGTAGATTTGAAGATTTGAAAAACGATCACTTTATTTCACATACGATATGTGGTCCATAAAAACTGTAATCTGTAAAGATAATTTGTAAAGAAAATTAATCTTCTTCTGTGGAAAAGATGAATCTATTAGGTTTTAAAACCAGAATCATATAGTCTGGAACTTTTTAAATGTACTGATGTGGTATCTGAAGTTCCACCCTAATTCGAATCTTCTTTTAAGGATATTGAGAAATTATAGAAATACGTATCTCAAAGGACAAACATACTAAACTATTTTACAGCAGCATGAAGTTCAGACTTGTGCAAATGGAAAACGTTAAAGATTAATTGTTGAGGGGGTTCAAATAAATTGAGAAATTACAGAAACACACATTTCAAAAGATAAAGATATAAAATATATAATAATAATAATAATAATAATAATAATAAGAATATTGCCTACATTAAAGAAATAAATGTTGTGCTACAGACACAAATACAATTATATATAAAAATACGGGAAAAATAGGGTAAAGTTCAGAATAGGATTGTTAAGACCGCCTTCTGCTTTTCCGCGTAACCCTGAGAATTAATACAAAAATTATAAATTATCTGAGAACCGTAAAGCAGATTACAAACAAAATTTAATTTCTAATAATAAGTACATTTACAAGTATGTGCGACAATAACAAAACATGAAAGTAGAGTATTATTTTCAAGAATCGTTAGAATCCAAAAACCATTATAGCATTATACAGCAAATCTCCAAGATAAACTTTAAACTTGTATTTGGGCATATTGTTAATACGAAAGAGCAATATATTATAGTTTCATATTGCAGTAAGAATATGAGCATTTAAACCTTTCGGTACAGTGAAGAGGTGATGTAAGAACTCCTTTGAATCTGAAATTGAATGTATAGGCATCCATTCAATGAGAAATTTTATTATATAAATAAGGTGGAGTTTCTTCAGTTATAAAAATTGTATGACATAAGGAAGCAGCGTGTAACAAGCGTCGATTTTGCATATTCGACCAACCAAGATCTTTAAGTTCGTGGCTAATTCTTTAGTGTTTACAAATGCCAAATATCAAGCTCATACAGGCATTTTGAACACGCTGTATTCGGCTAATATGTCTTATAGATATATAGATATGTTCGTTAAACCGCAATTTCTTCATCTTAAAGTAGGACTTTGTCCTGTTACTGCCTAATGTTTCTCTACTGGTCCTCTATGGAGGTTGATACCCAATTGTCCTTCCGTCTCTTCGCTGTGTCCGTCTGGTGTCTGGTTTGCCCATCATTGCTATTCTGGCGAGTCTCTCATTGTCCATGCGTTCGACTGATGCCTCCAGCGTCTTCGTCTATCTCTAACCCATTTCCCCACATTTGTCACTCCATAGTCTTCCCTTATTTGTGTGTTTCTAATACTGTCTCTGGGGCGGCCATGGGTAGTTAGCGCGTTAGACTTCTACGCTGAAGGCCCTGGGTTCAATTCCCAGTACCAGAACATCGGATTTTTAACGGCTATTCTCCCTCGCAAGGCAATGGCAAACTAGCGAGAGGTATTCTGCCTAGTATACCTTCTCTGGAGTAAGAAGTGTTTACACTTTCCGTGATTCGGAGCCCATGTTATGCTATGGCTATAGCACTCTAAACGCGCAACACAGGCATAGGAGAGAAGATCGCTATGTCTCGTAAGAGATAAAGCACTCTAAGAATACTGTCTCTAAGGCTTGTCCCAGTTATCATTCTTAACGTCTTGCCTCAGTCCCATAGGTCAATATGGGTCTCACATAGGTGTTATAGATTCTAGTCTTACTGTCAATATTCATGTATCTGTTTCGCTATATTACGTGTAGTAGTTGTCCTGATATCCACGCCGCTTTCGTTGCTTGTAATCTCACTTCGTCCACTATATTCCTGTTATTTGTTATGTCTAATCCCAGATATTTAAATTTTCTCACTTGTTAAATGATTTTATCGTCTACCATTAACTTGCAGTGTACTGGTTCTTTTCCTACTACCATGGCTTTAGTTTTCTCTGTTGCTATCTTCATAGTATAATGTTTAGCTGTTTTGTTTAGTTGAAAAAGGATTCGCTGGAGATTATCTTCGCTGTCTGCCATCAACGCTACGTCGTCTGCAAAGCATACTATTTGATAGTGTTACGTCCTATTCTATATCCCAAGGTTACGTTACACTATTTATAATTTCGTCCATTACAGTGTTGAACAATATCGGGCTCAAACTGTCCCCTTGTCTTATGCATACTGCTACGGGAATCTCTTCTGTTAGTTTATTGTGAGCTTTTAATTCAATTGATTTCTCCATTAGTTGCCTGATTATAAATATTCCATCTATAGTGGATCGATTGTTCTGGAAACCTTGTTATTCCTCGCATATTCCTACCGTATTAACAATACGTTATGCTAGTATTTTCGTTAATGATTTGGTAATACTACATACCAGGCTATTCCTTTGTAATATGATGGATCTTTCTTTGTTCCTTTTTTGTATATGAAGATTGTTATGCTTTTACGCTACTCGGGGAGTATTGTGCATTTTTGAAGTTTCTTTTCATATAAAGTAGTAATTTCTGTAACTAAAGCTTTGCCTCCGTACTTTATCAAAACTAATGGTTTGTAGCCTTTCATTTCCTCCTTGGTCGTCATCTGATAGTTTGTCTGATATAGACGTCGTTGATTGGTACAAATTTTTGAAATGATTCACCCATTTCTCGCTATCTAACGAGTTCACCTGCACGTATTCGTTGATAGGTCTATTTTATTGTTTACTCTGTTTCTTGTCATGTGTACTCTTCATACTGATCTTGTGTTTTTTGTTGTCTATATCTTATAAACGCTTGTCGTTTTTCGTAAGCTAGTTCGTTAACCTCAGAGTTCAGAGTTCTCACATCGAGTACTTCCCTGGGTAAAACCTTGCTATTATAAACTACGTAGTCTACAACTGATTCTTGTTCTCTGCTATTTCCCCATGTTCTTTTAAACTGCCATCTATGTGGGAAAAAGATGTTTCTTCACTGTATTTCTGCATTATTGCGGGAAGTGGTTCGTTTGCAATTCGTGCATTGAAATCTCCCAACAATATGATTTTTTCTTGTATTGGTAGGGTATTTATTAATTCTTGTATATCGTTAAAGAATGACTCTAATTTCCTTAGGCTTGTTGATATCAGGTGCGTATATACTAATAATGTGTGTTTTATCTATGTCAGATTCAATACGGTATGTGAAATCCTTTCATTAATGCAGTTCTCGAATTGCTCGTGTATAAGCAGGCCAGCTCCTTGGGCTCTTTATGTTTAGGTTCTCCACTGTAATTGTTGTATTTTATATTTCCCTTCCATTTCTTACCGAATATTCAGCATTTTCAGCTGCTACATATATTTTAAGAAGAGTTGTGGAGATGCAACACCCATTTCTCAGTCCCTTAATAACCACAAACTCTTGCGCGACATATTTACCTATCTTTACTCGAGATTTTGAGTCTATATATAGTTCTTCCAGAGCCTGTACATAAGTATGATGCATATTTGCTTGTTCTAATACTTCCCACCGTTTAGAAATAGGAACTGTAATGTATGCTTTCTGAAGGTCTACGAATGTAATATAGGTTTCTATGTTTCTAGCCGTCCTTTTTTCTATGATTTGTTTAAGACAGAAGACATTGTCAGTATGATCTTCCTGCAAAGAAACCGCTTTGTTCTTCTTCTTCGTTCGCCTTAATACCATTTTCAATCAGATCTCGTAATAGTTTCCCATAAAGTCTACTCATTGTACCAATTACTATTATACCTCTATAATTATTACACTTTTTTTGCTCTCCTTTCATGTAAATTGAAGAAATGTATGCTACTTTCCATTGTTCCGGGACCAGATGTCCATTCAAACATTTGTTGATTATATAGGTTATCATTTCAAAACATTTTTGTGTTCCGTTCTTCAACATTTCAGCATATACTTCTTCTGCTCCACTAGCTTTACCGTTTTTCAGGCCCATAACAGCTCTTTTCACTGTATCCATCTGAATCTTCACTTCTTTCCCTTGTATGTGTATCCCTTATGTTGTAGATTCGTTGAAGTATTCTTGTCTTGTCTCCTGTGGCTCTATCTTTCCCCGGGTTTTTTAAATTTCCTATGAAACTCCATACTTCTGAGCATTTTCTTCCACCTATATATTTATTTCCTGGCACTTTTTGTCCTATACTCTGTTTTTCTCTGCACTTATGAACATTCTTAATTGCCTCTTAGTTTCTTTATAAACTTGTTGATCTTCCTCTTTTTTTGTGTTCAGCCACTTCAAATAGTTCTGTCTTTTCTGTTGAACTAACATTTCAATTTCGTCGCTCCACCATACTTTTTTCCTTACTTTGCTTTTTGTGTTCCGATTGCCTCTTTTGCTGATTCATGTAAGCTTCTAATGATGGTTTAATATATCTCTGTGAATGTGTAGGTTTGTGTATTTATCAGTTTTTCGTCTAATTATCGGGTTTTTCAACCTCTCTATCTTTGTTGACTTTTTTGAAAGGGAATACCACTTTAGCTCTTACAAAATGGTGGTCGGATCCACACGTAACTCCTGGCAAAATTTGTACCTCATTCCATTGCAATGCTGTTTTTTGTTCACTGATGAGATAGTCAATGATTGTTTTCAAATTATGTGTATTTTGAGTCCAGGTATACCGATTAATGTCTTTATGTTCATAAAAGCCATTATTAATTTTTAGATTAGGAGTTTTGCATAAATGTATAAGACTTCAGCCATTGTCCTTGATTGTTTTTTCTCCACTTCTCTGTTATTACCTATTCCTGTTAAGGTTTCGTCAATTTTTTCGAAAAACTCGTGTTTCGTGTCGATTCTTTCGTCATCCGACGGGGCGTAGACAGCTATTACTGTGATATTATCTCCATGTAATTTAATGTTCATTTTCAGAGTGTTCCCGTCAATTGCTTGCCAGTCACTGATTTTATGCTTGAGGTCTTTTTGTATAAGTAAAGATACTCCCCTGGCTGCTCTTCTTTCCTTAGGAACCCCAGTAAATATGTGGACGTATTTTCCAATAATGTTGATGCCACTTCCTTTTTTCTTAGTTTTTGTCAGCTATAATATCTATATCTATTGTTTAATACCTTGTACGTTCCACGTTGCTAGTTTCATTAACCGTTTCTTTTGGGTCCTTTTAAAGATCCGTCTGATGTTCCGAGGCTTTGTTTAGGCTTTTTGGTAATTTATCTCTTTTATGAGTACTGGAGAACCAGTCCAGTGCTTCAACCCCCACCCTGAAGGACTGGACTAGTTTGTGTTTCACGATGATTATTTTATTTCCCCACTACCCTCCGACTCTGCTAGCTTGCCAAGCCAGCGAGCTTTCCCGAATTCCCATGGAGACGCATCCGATGGAGGTAACTGGCAAATACTCCAACGAATCTTCAGACTTGCCATCCAATACCCCAGAATCCTAGTACAGGAAGACAAAGGGACCGCCCCCATCTGCCACCGCCTCCAAAAACTCCATCCAAAAACTCCAAAAATCATACATCAATCGAATCCTCAACGGTACTAATCCCATAGTCCAAGAGACCCTCCTAATTTCTCTGCAGAAACCAAATTCCCAGGAAACTCAAGCCCCCCCCCCCCTATAGCCCTTATATAATCTCTCTATCCAGGTCCGACCTGCTCGACCTCGTAGAAGATACTTACAGGCAATATTAAACCACTTTTTAATTAATTTCCAGATACCTCAAGACGCCACAACCAACCACCAAAGAACCATCCAAAGACTACCACGAACAACTTCCCATCTCCAAGAACAACTGAAGAAAGCAAAATCCCCAACTTCATGGCCACAAGCAGACGTAAGGACCCACAGGAAGGAAGGAAGTCCTGGGCTGAAGAGGCCAAAACCCATAAGGACTCATCTATAATATATTTAAACTAGACAATAAGATCAATAACTGGTAACATGATAAAGATTTCTTAAATAAACGTATCTAACCTGCCCGTTTATGATGCTGATGTCATGGTTGTGATGCAGTGGTTCCGGTTTTACACTCAGCTTCCCTGACCAGAATTAGGCAATGTTTCACAAGCAGAAAATTTGTGCTATCAAGGTTTTGCATTGTTATTTTGAATTAAAAAGAACAAAATTCAGAAAAAAATACATGTAATTTAATTACCAATGTTCTAAGAAATGTTGAACCAATTTCGTAGTTAATGGAATTTTTAAGTTGTTTTGAACTGCATATTAATTAACTGATTCGTTGCCTTGTACAAAAATTTGTTGTTTGGGTCTAAGGTAAATAACTATTCCTTAATGATGTTTGTTTATTTTAAGTGTTATTACTGTTAAAACGTTACCTTTCTTCTCATATTTTTATTGTTGTAATGGAAATGAAAATATGTTTGTTTTACACTTATTTACACACTTTAATTTCTTTTATCGTACTTTAACGATGCTGAGAGCAATTCAAACATTCCTTTCAACTAGCTAATCATACTACGCATTTCTATGTAAGAATATTTTATAATTTAAATTAAAGGTATTTAATACCTGACTAACTAATTGCTAATGCGGGATTTTCCAATCATTCCTAGTCGATTATTTGGCTTAAAACAAGGTATACAAAGTAAGTTCAAAAAGAAACTTGGAAAATTTATTATTGTTAAAACGTGATCTTAATTTTTGAATTAAGCAGGAAATATACATATACTTATTTTCTGTCAGAATTCTGCGAGTGCTTTGTCCATTACGAGGCATAGCAATTTTCTCTCCTATGACATGTTGTGCGTTTTAAAGTACTACAGACATAAAAGACCTACAGCATAATGTAGCCTCCGAACCACGGGAAGTGTAAACACTTCTACTCCAAAGAAGATTTACTAGGCAGAATACCTCGCTGGCCTGCCGTTGCTTTGCGTGGGAGGAAGCTGTTAAAAATCCGGTGTTCTGGTACGGGAATTGAACCCCAGACCTTCAATGTGAAATTCTAACGCGCTGACCTCCAGCTCATGACCGCCTCAACATTAAATTTCATAAATATACATAATTATTTAGTTATTGATAATAAATTTATATAATAATATAGATAAATGTAAATGTATAGCAAACAAAACACAGTGTCGAAGAAGTTATCCCAGTTTCAATTTATTGATCACAACATTAATTAAATCTGCTTCCTAAAATAAAATCTGTGTTTTTATTTTCTGTACAAATTATTTTCTGCTGGATCGTATAATATTCTATTAATAAAAATAGTATTGTTAATAAAAAAGACTGCGAAATTGATAGATTTTCTGAAAACGTAATATAGAGAGTAGTAGGTTTGTATACTAAATTGCAACTTAAATATGCTTAAATGTAATACACAAAAATTTAAGTATGTTCTAAACTTACTGATGATACTCATTTTGTTTCAGCTTAGCTAGATATAAAATATAAATAGATATTTGGATTTAAATTATATTATTATTGGTTACGTACTTCTTCAACTTTCACCTAATTATCCAGGATAATAATAATAATAAGTTCAGGTCAACAAAATAAAAATTCGTTTTTTAGAAAAGGTTTATGATTTATTAATATCTATCTGCCTCAAATGACGACCCGAAATAATCATTTTAATCAAGAAGTTTACGTCTTACGGTGTTAGTTCTAAGCCTGAATTTCACCATTTTCTGATTATGTATATATACATTTTTTGCTAGAACTTCTTCTTCTTCGAGTGCTTTATCTCTTACGAGACGAAGCGATCTTCTCTTCTATGCCTGTGTTGAGCATTCGGAATGTCAAAGACATGGAGGACCTACAGCTTGACGTGGGCTCCGAACCACGGGAAGCGTAAACACTTCTACTCCAGAGAAGATTTACTAGGCGGAATAACTCGCTGGTTTGCCATTGCCTTGTTAAAAATCCGATGTTCTGGTACTGGGAATTTAACCCAGGACCTTCCGCGTAGAAGTCTAACGCGCTAACTTCTAGCCCACGGCCGCCTCCTCCGCTAGAACTGATATTTGTACAAATAAACGCATCCAGTGTAATTTCAGAAGAAAGAGAAACCGGAGTTCTTTCGAATGATGTTACGGTTACTTGCAAAGCCTATTTGAAATAGTCCATCTCAATTTCTTAAAAGCGGAACGAGCTATCAAAATTCTAGTTAGATATTCAAAGCTACTCAGTAATGTTATAATGAGTGCGGGAGATTACTAATAATAAACATATTTTTTATAAAATTTCGAATTTTCAAAGTTCGAAACGTGTCGGTGTCTGCCATGAACATTCGGATAACAGTAAATCAGATGCTAATGAACAGGGTGTCGATTTTTCGACCAAAATTACCATATCTCCGAAACCGGTCTACTCAGATGGTTCAAATTTGTATGGTGTTACGTTTTATAAATTGGTAGAACCATTGCCAAGCATTATCCAGCTTTCATTTTGGATATTGGTCACACGGTGGGAGGGTGGACTTCGTAAAATCACTGTATACCGGAAACCATTATATTTTCAAAAATATGCCACCCCTTGAAAAAAATTCTGCGGGCGCCCATGATGTGGGTTTTCTGAATTCGGTATTCTTTTTTCTTTCTTTATCAGCCCGCAACATCCCATTGTTGGGCAAGGGCCATGCCCGTAAGGGGGGTTGTTGATCTACTCTCCCAGATTGCTCAATCCCCCTGGGAGAGAGGCGCCGTTAACGAAACCTTCGAGTAACCCATCCAAGTACAGACCGGAGCCAACGCTGCCTTAATAACTCTCCTAACCATACGTGAACGGGTGACGAATGTGCGCAACCCGGGACCCCTGAATTCGGTATTAGTGGTTCGATATTTCATTTTGCCAGATTAATTTTGACTAAATCGCACCGTGTTACACCATGTGGATATGCAACACTTTTGAAACCAGTGTTGAATATATTACCGGTTGCATTTTTCCGTTTACTATCCTGTAAGCGCTATACCCGCATACGAAATGGAAAACATATTCGTGTATTTTGTTAACTGCACGTGTATAGCTATCTTATTTGATTAGAATAAATGGAGTAGTTTTAATAATATAGCAAACTATATTGCTTTGCTAGTACTTAAAAACCTCCGTTGCCTATGCGAACACGCCAAAAAGAAAACAGAATGCAAAGTGAAAATCTGTGCTTCTATATATGCGCTATTTCGCTTGTAATGGACTTCAGGGAATAGCCGATAACAGTTCATTATAACCTTCGTCTATTTTATCCGAATCTGATCTTGAAAAATTATTTATTTCAAATTGCTAAATAATACATTTATTAGAAGGTCTAAAAACACAAGAAATCACAAAAATAAGCTTACTTATCCGTAATTTTTCTTTTAAATGATTTTTTCCTTAAAAGATATCATTTAAAACAATTTATGTTTTGTTTAATTGATGAAGAATTTCGCTTGAATCATCCCCCTGCTGAAAGTGTTGTAAGGTTTAAAAATATTTTAAGACATCTTAAAAAGTCGCTTTAACTTGCTCTGGTTCCACTTTTTCCTCTTGTTCTTCCTTGCTATTAGAACGAAATTCTTCAACAACTAGATAGATTTTCGCCAGCAAGAAGATGTCAATAACAACCAAAGAGTCTTTTTTAGATGCTTTAAAACTTTTTCAAGCCTTATGACAATAATATCAGCAAGATTTTTATAAACTTAAAAAAATCAACGTCTAATACACTCTGGTGGTGACATGCACATTCACAAAAAGGACGATCCTTAAAATAATTTTTTCCGAGTTACACGAATTCTCCTATCTAGCTGTAGGAGCCGCTTGAAACTGCCTAAGAATAGACTTATGCAACCTATTATACATCTCTGTTAAACAAATTTTGTCACAAGTAAACGTGGTAAACAAGTACGTGTAGGAATAGAATCTGTTAGGGTGCCTAGAATGTGTCCACACCGTAGGCAAAGCCCAATATTATGAGCGTTTATCAGTTAGTGTACCTAGTAGTTAATTAATAAAAAATAAGCACCATTTTCATGTTAAATTTTTAAATAAATCTTATGCTATTAATTATTTATATACTTAATATATTATTTTATGGGTATTATTTGAGTAATCGCGATCTACTCAAAGGGGTTGTAATTGAAAATACTCACTGCTGAAGATGACGAAATTTGAGAACATAAGAAATAAAAATGTTGAAGATACGACTTCTTCTTCTTCTTTCTACATGTAGGTACATATTAGGCTTATTGCCTGTTACGTCCCTTGATCTTTCTACCCTTTCCGTGGTCGCCCCAAAGATCTTCTTCCTCTTGCTCTATACTGCCATATTTTCTTGGGTATCCTCTGTTCTTCCATTCGATCAACATGTTCTTTCCATTTATACGATACGACTTCTATTTGCAAAAATTGTTAATCTGATCTTTAAAAATTAATTACTAATTAAGGGAAAAAATATAAATAATTCTAATAAGCTAGATCCTACTTCCCCCCCCCCTATTAAAGTTTATGTGTGTTGAAACAAATACTTAAAAAAGTTATGAATAGAACAAAATCACAAATAAACTCAATACTTCTATTTGAAGTCAGAAATTATTTTTTAATTAAATTCTTGTTAATAACTCACAAACTAAACATTTTCCATCACTATTAACTTTTTCATCAATGAAATATAATGTAGTGGCGTAATTTCTGGGCCTCTTACACCCCTTAACAACCCCTGCAAAGCCGTTTTTCAAAAAGTGTTGAAGTTCTTCGTGCGGCGAATTTTTTAGAATACACTGAAACACTATTAGCTTATACTTAGTACTAATTAGTTTAAAGTGTTGCAGGACAACTTGAACCTACATTATCTATTTCCATCTTTTGTGAAGTATTTAAATTCAATATTATATCGTATTTTCAGGCCTATTACAAGACACCTCTAAACAATCTATCAAAGTCTTTGCTCAAGCACTAAACCAATTGAAAAATTAATAAATGTTTTAAGAGACAACTTAATTTATATCATATACCCCCTGCAATTAATTTGTCCCAACAAACAACTGTTTTCCTCTTCCTCACTTTTGAATACTCATCCAAGTGTTGTAGGGTTTCCTTGAATGAGAATACGTAATTTGGAAAAGCAGTAAACAAAGACAGTTAATATTCCTCATATAACAAAAATATTTTCTAGTTTTTAATAGATAGCACCTTACTCAATACAAAAATGTTTTCCGCACATTTTAAAATATTTTATTTTAAGTCATATCAGTGTTCGAGCTAGAAATAAATTTTAGGCGGGCGGTAAAGAAATGAAGCTGGAATCACGAACCCCAAGCGATTTTTTCTTGAACATAGCATGGTGAAACGCGTATTGTAACGAACTTTAAACATTACTCCGTCAAAAAAAAATATTTTTTGTGTAGCTGTAGCTTTTGACAAATAATGAGATATAGTATTTTATTTTTCATAGAACACTATCACTATCTACCAAGTCTCGTTGATATTATACGCATAGAAAATAAAAATGAATAATCATTGGTTTTATAAACATAAACCTATGTTTCAAAGCTATTACAAACAATACAATTACATACAAAATAAATAAATAAACAACACAAATTCTGAACTCTACATATTTTAAAATATAAATAGAAATATTTATACGTTTATTCTTCTTTTCTTCTGGGATGCCCACTCGTCAGCAGCACCTTCAAAATCAAAAGAAACACTTCCTTCGCTCTCTGTCGAAATCATTAATAGGTTATTTAAAGTATCTTCTTTTATTCTCTTTCTTAAACACGTTTTAATCCTTTTTAAAGCTGAAAATCCTCTTTCACAGTCTACCGAACAAACTGCCAATGTAAGTGCAAGCAATATTTACAAGTTTTAAAGAGAAAATTAACCATGGGAATTGATTTTTCCACTCTTGATTAATTCCAGAATGTCTGTGCTTTAAGTTGGTGTGGCGGGAGGTTTTGCTTTCACATTCATAATCATCCCTATCTTGTTCCGTAATACACATAGCAGCAACAGGTTTAAAGAAATTTAAACTATTCTTTTGGGCACACATATTTTTATTTATTAGATAGGGCACTTCAGACTAAATACTTTGTGTATTGAAATTTAACACAAGATAAGGCTCGCACTCGCAGACTGTATGCAAACGTACGGTGAATGATACTGAAAATTAATACAAGATGTGGTTCGCACTCGTACGATGAATGAATCGCGGCCAATCATATAGTGCACGCGGCTTGCATTTTGTCTACATAAATGCTGAATTTCAAGATCTCCGCCGAAAAATAAACACAGTCGAATTTCGACGACTTGAATGACTAGCGGAATTGTTTCGTAATATCAGCAAAAATGTTTGCCGAGAGCTGTTATATTTTAGCCGGGCGGTGCCCACCAAAAAGGTCCTAGCTAGAACACTGCATATGTAGATCCTTCAGCAACTGTTCAAGCTTGTAATGTAGCAAGAATGTATTTCTTTATAAGGGTGCCGATGGTCGGTTTTATTTTACTTAAAACATTATGCGAACAAGTTGTGCGACCCCGGCATCCCTTTGAGGACGCCGATGCCTGTCGAAAGCTTTTAGGGTTTATTGGTGCCAAATGTTGCGGCAGGATCTTCAGGTCAATTCTTCCTTCAACCATGTACAAGGGCTGACCTGCCTACTGCGATTGCAGTTTCATGTGCATGTATTAAGTTGCAAATAAAGAAACATTTATAAATACAGTCCACTCATTATTGAAATCCTTCACAACAAACCACAACAGCAACCATATTGGATTTTAGTTCAAGAGCATTCTGGAATGCTTTATAGACACACAGTATATTATTTGGCCAGAGTTTTTGAATGTACCTGCATGAGAATTGCTTTAATTAGAACGAATTCAGCTAAGTTCCGATACAGGCAAGATGCATGCAGATTAACAACTTCTTAATATAATCAGTTGCAAACTAAACTGCTCAAAAATGAATAGGCATATTGTAGGGTAGACCGGGGTCGAAAGTAACAGGCGGCGAAAGTAATAATCCAAATATCTGAAACTACGAAAATGATAAAAGCGCATGTACCAGGTTTGTGAAATGGCAACACTGCCAGCTACCACATCTCTGCATGTTGGCGGTATCGGCATTAGTCTGTATTGTGTACAAGGCCGTGAATGTTTTCAGTCCTCCGTAGTAATATTTTTCGACTGATTTTTAAGTTAAATACAAGCTTTTTGGCTGCAGGTATATACTTCAACTCGCATGTATTGTTGGTTTAGATATTTCTGGATAATATAGTCACTAGGGATTGTCAATTTTTGCCGCCATTCATGACTAAAAATTGAAAAGTTATTAAAAAGTAAGGTCGGGGGCGATTGTAACATCCGGGCACGGAGGCGATTGTAACGTAACAACCGACCCCGCCAACCTAATACCGATTTTTAAATTCCAGATAGCCTCGTACGAAAGTTAGAAGAACGAACAGAGGTTCCAAAGACATCGCAGTTTATGAAGCGGCATACGCCGAAGTAAAAAGCGGTAGGTACATTATCTACTCGTGCAGCGACTAAGAAATACGACTTGTGTCATGTTTCTTTAGGAAGGTTTAAAAAGAAAAAGGAAGCACTAGGTGCGGGTGAGGGAGTAAATTATTCGGTTTCCATGGGTTATAGAGCTTGGAACAAAGTTTTTACCGAAGACCAGGAAAAGATTATGGCGAATTATATTGTGAAGGCGGCAGACATATATTATGGTTTTTGCCCTAAAGAAATCAGAAGGTTTGCATATGAATTAGCCAAGAAATATAAGTTAGCAATGCCACCACAGTGGGAACAAAACCAGATGGCTACTGAAGACTGGTTCAGCAGATTCATGAGGCGACAGCCAAGACTCTCTTTAAGGTGCGCACAACCAACTAGTTTGTCTGGTGCCACTAGTTTCAACGAAACCAATGTAAACTGTTTTTTTGATAATCTGCAAAAAGTTATGGACAAATATAAATTGGAACCTAAAGACATATACATTATACAACGTTGACGAGACGGGTATCACAACAGCCCAAAGCTCAATAGAATTGTCACTAAAAGGGGAACAAGGCAGGTTGGAGCAATGACGTCTGCCGAACGTAGAACCTTGGTCACGTTAACCTGCGCGGTGAATGCTGTTGGAAATTTTGTACCTCCGATGTTCATATTTCCGAGGATTCGCTACCAAGAACATTTTATCCGGGATGGTCCAATTTGAAGCACTGGCGCCGGAAACGCAAGCGGTTGGATGCAAGAAAAAGAATTCCTTAAATTTTTACCACACTTCCAGAAATATACGTCAGCAACTACTGATCACAAAGTCCTCCTACTGCTTGATAATCACGCGTCGCATATTTCTATTCAAGCCCTGGATTACTGCTCTGAGAACGGCATAGTGGTGTTGTCCTTCCCGCCTCATTGCTTACACAAATTACAACCACTAGACCGTTCTGTATACGCGCCTTTAAAAAAAGCAGTTAATTTTGCCTGCGATGGATGGATGCGAAGTAAAAAAAGTTAGATGAAACTAACAATGAACTGAAAAATGAATCTATAGCGTCAACTTCGCGTCTTACCCCAATTGAGGAGTTTTCACCGGAGGCAGTTAGACCTTTCCCCAAAGCTCCGCCTAGAATACAAGGAAAGAAAGGAAAAAATAAAAGAAAATCGGCCATATACACGGATACCCCCAAGAAGGAAGAAATTACGGCAGAATATGAGAAGAAGAAAAAAAGTGTTAAGAGATATTTGTCTGACCTAAACCAAAACGAAAAAATACTCCTAAGAAGGATAAACCAAAGAAAAAAAAACAAAGAAGAGAGTGATGAAGAAGATGAAGACTATTTTTGCCTTGTATGCTGTGAAGCATTACAGTTCAAGTAAGCCAGGGGAAGATTGGGTGCAATGCATTGAATGCAAGAATTAGTCACATGAAGAATGCACAGGACAGGAAGATTTATACATTTGCCAAAATTGTGATTCAGAATGATAATAATAATTTGTTACGTTAAGTTCACTGTTCCGTCTGATATAGGCACACGTTTTTCTTTTAATCTGGATATAACTTTTTTTTTTAATAAACAACATTTCTTTAAGCTTCTCACCACTGTGTTACTATCGACCCCGACCCAGGGGCCGTTGTAACATTTTACACCACTTTAATTTTTGACTAATAACTATTTACTATATTTATTCAAAAACCTAAATGACACGTTTTAATATTGTAAAATATGCAATTAAGGCCTGAACGATAAATATTTTTTATATCTATTACAATTCTCCAGAAATTGGTGTTTGGTCTACCCTACTATGTGCATTACCAGCCGGTCTCGGTGGTCTAGTGGTTAGTGCGTTTGTCTTTAGATCCAAGGGACGCGGGATCGAACCTGGCTGAGGTCGGCGAGATTTTTCTATTGGGGAAAAATGCGCATTCTGTCGGATAAGAAGTAAAGCCGTAGGTCCCGTGCCACTGCGATGTGCGAGACGTTAAAAATTAGTACTGGAGTTGGAATTACCCCAGATAGGCAAAATTCTTAGTTAGGGTGTACAATGGGCCAAATATGGCCTAAGTGCATAGAGATGCTTGGAAAACCGCGTCCTAAATCTCGCTCTTTCAAATCATTCAATCAATCAATGTGCATTACCAATTTCAAACAGTAGAATTATATTTGTCTTCAAATTCACCACATCTTTTATTTCTGTGTATTTGTTTATTGTATTGTGCATGAACTTTGTAAGCTTTATATACAGGAGGAGGCACAATAAATGTGAGTCCAATTCCCGTAAGCTGTCGGCTTCTCGGCCTTCCACTAGGACCTACAATCAGCTGTGATTTGGAAGGTGGCGTCCACTAATTTTGACCTGCTCGGTACGATTTCCCTCCTGTAAGTGTTTCTCGTGAACCACTCATTCCTCTGAGTTTACCCGAAGGCCTTTTCCACCTTTCCTGTTGCGGGTCGAAGCAAAAGCTTGCTTGGCCCGTAACAATCAGACAAAGAACAGAAATCCCTTATATCATGCAACAAGTAGTTCATCTCAAAGACCACCCACAAGATGGATAGACGATGTTAGAAAAATAATAGGTAGAATCGGAATGCCAAAGGCGCAGAACAGAGGGATATAGAAAAAATAGAAGAGGCTTACGTTTAGGAGTGTTTGAATGGACCAGACAAATACAATATCTCGGACTTGCGGACAAAGCTATAAAATGGTTGGCACCATTTGCTACATCATATTTTAATATTTTAAGTTAGATTTGTTTTTGTTAACTTTGTGAAAGGTAGAAATAAATGGCTTGAAAAGGCATTTTGTTTTATTTTGGAAATCCTCCCACGACCCTCCAGGGGGTCTCGACCTACACTTTCGGAATTACTGTGCTAGACTGAAGACTGCTTGGACTTGAATTAGAGACCTTAAGTTGCTAAAACTGCAGCGATTAAGTGAAAATCTGTGCAGGGCTTACTTTTGTGATTAATATGGAACTTTTCACTAATAAGTTCTTAAAGTTTGTAACATTATGTGAAACAAATGGTCTTTATTGAGTAGAAACAAAAATATATACAGGCTTTTAATCTATTGAAAACATTTATTATTATACCGATTTAATATAAAGAATATATTTAGTGCTGACTTATACTGTTAAACATTCTAACTTAAATAAAAACAACAACTTCACGTTTCCAAATTAGTAATTTCACATTACTTACAATACTTAAAAAAAGTAACAATCATACATTATTATTTTATAAAGTAGGTACTGCAGTGACACTCTAAGAGGTTCACGCCTTAATAAAAAGTTTGAGAAATTGTCTATTGCCTAGGAATCGAAGGTCATTTCGGCGAGCCGATATTTTTCCCAGAATCTTCGTGTCCCTGATATTTTGGTTTACCGTGCGTGAATGGTAAGTACCGGTATTTGATCATATGCTGAAAAAACAATTCGTTAAACCAACACGTTTTCTGCATTTCAGTCAAGTTGTTACCTTGATTTGTCTCTTCATGGTAATACAAAACAGAGTAATGAAATACATGACCAGAATTGGCCAGAATACTGGGATATTGAAACATTCGAAGAATGTGCATCCCAAGGCAATCACTGTGCTTTTACTGACAGAATACCAAAATTTGAATTCGGGTAATCTTCTAATGAACGGCCGGAATTCTTCATTTGCCCTTGTTGGTAATTCTGGACCATTTTCATCTGCAACAAAAATGTAAATTGTGAAAAAAATATAATAGAAGAAATAATATAGTTTATCCACAGGTTGATATTTTGTATATACAGGGTGTTTTACAACTAGTGTAAAAAAGTTTGCCGTTTGGTATTTTAAATAATTACGCAATTATAGAGGATCAAAACCTTAATATTAAGTGGTCTGTAACAGAACAAAACAAAATATTTAAAAATCAAAATAAAAACATTTCTCTACGACTATAACATAATGTATTCTTTACATACACCTTTTTAGTTGAAGAATGATAGATATTCTCCATTTCCGTTGGATTCTGTTCTCTATTTCAGTGGGATTCTGTATCAGAATCCAACGATAAATTGCGGAACCGGAAGCTAGTGGGCGTGGCATGTTAGCGCTTGGGATCTCCCACTTGTTTTTGAAGTAACTGTCAAAAACAGTTTTAAATTTTCGTATTCGTAAAAACAGTAAGAACTAGGTATGAATAATTCAGACAGCGAAAACGCTGAAATGTGTTCGCCACCAGAAATACCGGAAACCGCGAAAACGACGTGTATTACTTTACTGCCGAAGAAATCGCAGAAACAGTACACAATGGTGTACACGGCATAAAATGGTTGTGGCTAGTGAACCGACATACGTCCATTTAAAGCAAAATTTTTATTATACTGATTCGGACCAAAAATTGTAACTTCCTATGAAATAGTCGTAGAGAAAGTACAGTCTCCTACTGGTGTAGAATAGCTATTATTCACTCGGATGATTCTGTCACTCGCCTTCGGCTCGTGACAGAATTTTCATCCTTGTGAATAATAGCTGTCATACTATTATTTCTTGTATGGAATGCTCAAAATGTGCACCTGGTGCTTGAATATAGACCTGACACCCTGCTTTGTTGAACGTCACTTGATATTAAGATTGTGAATTAATATGCCATTAAAACATAGATATCCCATAGTTTCGTCATTAATGAAAATATTAAATCAAAATTTAAAAAAAAAATGAATGACAAATTCCAAAAAAGATTTTTGGCATTAAGATCCCGCGGTAATATAATAAATAAATCAGATAAAACCAGTTTATACAGTGCGGTCATAAAATGTCCTCCCCCTACTAACTTTTGAGAAACTTGATCTTTCTTCACAAAATTTTGTGTGCTTCAATGGGAGGCTAAATACTACTTTCTAGCCCAAATTTAAATTTTATAACTTCCAAAATAGCGGCTAGGCGCCATCTTGAACTATTTTTTTAAACAGCAATGGGGGTCGAGTGACACCTCGTTTGAAAGGTATTTTATTTCTGCGTTTGATCCTTGGGTTCCATAAAAAATATTCATCCAGAAAAAAATATCAGATGATTGAAAATAACAAGTTTATGGAAAAAAGAAGGCACCCGGAAAATTTTGCGATATGCGGTCCGGATATGTTGTTGGCTTCATCGAGCACAACAACTTTTCCTTATGGCAGTTTCCCGTAGCTCGTACCGTTCGGCCGCCAGGGGTGTCCAAAGTCGATACACGAACCGACGTCCAGCACGTGTCCACGTCATCGCAGCGGTTCGATCGCGAGCTCAATCTGTTCGCATAAGTACGGCACATCGACGGTTGGTTCTAACATCCCCGAAAGGGGCGCGGGGGACGCCGGCTAAGTTTTTATGCCGATTTTTACGTTTTGTTTTCGACGTTTCGGCGTCCCCCACGCCCCCTTCGGAGATATTAGAACCGCCTTCGCCGGCCGTCGATGCGCCATCCTTATGCGAACAGGTTGAGTTCGCGACCGATCCGCTGCAATGACGTGGACACGTGCTGGACGTCGATTCGTGTTTCGACTTTGGACGCCCCTGGCGGGGGCGGAGGACATTTTACGACCGCACTGTATACTGCATAGTAACTAAAATACTAAAAATTTGTTCAGGTTTAGAAATTGCATTTAAACCACAGCTTATTTTTTTAAATACAAATTTACAAAAAATTAAGCAGAAACGTTTATAAATTAGAGAAAATCATGACACATATGTAAAAGTAATTTTCTAAGGAAATTATTGTTTTAAATTTCAGACATTGTTGCCATTATTATGAAATGCTGTAGTAATAAATATTCTGTTTAATACTTTCCACAAAGTGTTTTTACAAAATTCTGTGTTGTGCCGTACAAAATTCCATGTACAAAATTTTGCACATTTATGCTCTAAAATCTGCAGAATTTTCTACAGAATCTGCATCATATCGATGCGCAAACGAGCAATTCTTAGTGTCCATCAATGATCACAAAGAGGCAAATGTTTCACCGCGTGTTTACGCCACCGCTAGCTCTGCCCACTCTTATTATAACTTGTAAACACCAAAAAACGTCTCCAAAAACACAGAAAAATAATACGATATAAGACGCCAACAAACTAACAAGATTCGTGATTATGTAAACAACAATAAACAATTATTATAAAACCTTGACAGAATTCTACATTATCCACAGTCACATGCCAATTCTGACAGTTTTCTCGTCGATGTCAAGGTAATTTTAACCTATATATTTGCGTATGCTCACAGACAGAATTTCTCACAAAATTTTGGTTCGTGTTATACATATTTGGCAAAACTTTGGACAGTTTCTGTGACAAATTTTGTACAAAATTTTAAATAGCATTTTGTACATAATTCTGTGTCATTTCACACTAGTCTAAAAATTAAATCCACAGTAATAGTTATATAATCAACTAATACTTATATGTGTTGCAATTGATAAAATATACTGTTTGAACGTAATTGCAACAATATCGTACCATATTTCGGGTTAATTTTTTTAACCTTGACTTCCTTATAGGCCAATAAGTTATTTCTGGGTTGTCATTAAATAATTTATGTGCAGTACTATCCAAATAAATTGTTTTATGTATTTACTTCGTTTGTGGACATTCAAATGGCTTCCAAACTTAATTGGGACAATCAGAAGTTCCAATGCATTGGTTCAATTAAATATTTATTCATTGATGAAACATGTCTTAACAATTTCCTTCATAGCTTCACATACTTTTCAATAATTTGAGATTGTAACATCTTTCTAAGACATCTCTGTATCCTAAGTTTATAGATAATACAATTAACTTTCCAGAATTTTTAATTCAACTGTATTCAAGCTCTCAAAATAATCACTAGTATTTTATTTGTGAATTTATAAAGTTTTTTTAGCAAAAATTATGTCTTTATGACCTTGTAAGTGTTTTATTTTTGATAATTGGAATGAATGGTAATCAATTATTGTCACTGTAAGACCAAATTGATGATTACAAGCCTGCTTTCAGTTGTTCAATGTTACTCTAAATTTTTAGGTAAGTTTTACAGAATGGTTTTTAAATTAGGCATTTGTAATATAGATTAATACTTATTGGTATGTAAATTATATTCAGAATACAAAAACTAACCCACTTAAAGATCTGTAAAACTATAAATCCGCAACTAAACTGAAAATTGATAAATTTAATTAGTAAAGTTAAACTTAAAAAATAGAATTTCATTGTTAAAAGTTTTAAGTGCATAAAAGTAAGCACTAACGATTGTTTTTATATTTTGTTTTATAAAACTTGTATAGATAGGTCTTAATTTTATGACTTTTATGGCACTCTAAGCATTTATTTTGACAATTGCATCCATTTTATTATTCATGGGAGAACTCTAGCTCTAGCTAAGGCTTTAAAATAGACTCATAATAATATTCGTTACAGTTATTTTCTACGACTCCGATAATAAAGGTTGTAGATTTTCTTAAACCTTGATGAAATTTTCAAGCAGCAATAAGTATAACAAACTTCAGGCATGTCTACAGAAGACAATTATCTTAATTTTGTACATGTAACACCTAATAATTCATGTTCCAAATGATTTCTTTTGTACTCTATAGAAAAGTTTCTATGCAAGTCCAAAGTGCAAAGGTTTAATATTTTCCTAACAAATACATAACTAACAGTATTACAATGTTCGTTCCAATTAACAAATTAATTGTTCAGCCAAATTACAATAAATTAGTCACTTACCATCGAAATCCATGGCTGGATCAATTTTTGGTGTTAAAAAGGCTATAAATAAATTTAAGTGGTAGATTCCCAGCGCATACGTGACAATGTACCATCCCTAAAATTAAAACAATTAATGTGGGTTTATGGAAGATGGTGACGTTCTTGCTTGTTCAACAAATCTGATTATGCAAGAAGTGGTGGAAAGACGGATGAATATTTGAAATAAAAGCAAAATAATACCTGGGTAATAAGAACCCTTGCCAAGAACAGACAAACGAGGATAATCGAAGACAGCCATCGTGTGATACGCCATGGTACCGTTTTGTCCACCACTCCTTGGTACCACTAAAACATATTAGTACCTGCTTAGTAAATATTCGTATGCCAAAAAGTATTATGAGGGTTATGGTCCCCAGCCAACGCCACCTCGAATACGGCGTCCAACTATCCAATGTGCTTTGGTATATCTATACATAACAATCACGGGTCATTTACTGTACCTATTTTAGTCATGGCAGTGCACATATATAAAGCCATCTTAATATTTTTTGGAAGGTTTTAGATTCTTATTTAAACAAACAACTTATTCTTAAATTTAAAGACGATTTCCTTTAAGTTACGATAAAAAATTTACTTTTATTTGTAGATAGTAGCTATTATTATGAATAATTGATTAGATCATGCAACAACTATTGAGAATAAACTCAAAATTTGGAACTTTTACTGATCTGACGCAGCTACAAAAACATGAAAAAAAAAATGAAATAAGCCATGTTTAAGCTGTATTTTTCTTGTACTTTCAATACAGAATCAATGAGCACTATATAATAAATGAAGTGAATATTGAAATTTGATAGGACAGAAACTTTTATTATATTAATGGGGCTTTATTATACCTGTGAAAGTCTAGTCCATGCCTGCGATATGACACCTTTTTTGTTATTGGATGTTAGATCTTCCTCCATCATTATGCTTTAAAATAACTATCTGAAATAAACGAGCATGGATTAAAAACTAATCCCAAAAATACGAATAGGTGTTAATTTTGAAGAATAGTTAATCTAACCAAAAAATTCCAATGATGATTCAAAAACGCAAGTAATAGTTACAGGAACTATCTTGGGTGATTGTACAAGTACTACTTACAGCTAGACAGATAAATATTATTATCACACAATCTAATTTTTGCACTATATATACATGTTTTAATACAATTTCCACGTCAATCCAAATTCCTGTCGGCTAATACAATTTGACTACTAGGGACATTTTGACAAGTTTTGGTGACTTTTTTGGTTACTTTTTACGTCATCACATGACGCCCTGGAGGCATTGTTGCCGTCTCCTGAGAAATTTCTCGATTCACAGTATTTTTGTTTAGTAGGAAAAAGACATTACTAACCTAATTTCGTGGGGACATTTATCATACTGAAAATAAATAATTATAGTAACTTAATGTGCACAATGTTTTATTTGGAATCAGAGACTGTGTGTAAATATGCTATATTCCGGATATAAATAGGTAACGCTGACGTTACGTTATAAAGGTAAATATAATAAAAAAAAATACATTAATTTTTAACCACGATCTCTTTGATTAGCGAGATTGAGCATGCTTGGGCATTTTCTTAAAATCCTATATACTACTTGAGAAAATTAATGAAAAACGCAACCATAAGCAATACGTTTTACATGCACGTACGTGTAGTTCTACAAGATCAGCATTTAAATAAAACAGCATTTAAATAAAAATAAGTATGTACTACCTACTATAAAGTGTACTTATCTATATTACATTTAACTTCAACATTTGTGTATGACACATATACAAATGCTTAATAATTTTCTCTCAAAACTTGATTAGACCTTTCGAATCCCAAATATCTACTAATAAAGAACTAAAAAATAGTACAGAAATATATATATATATACACACACACACACATAATAAATATACATATAGAAACGAACACAATTATCTTTAATGCAAAGAAACTGTGAGATTAAATTGTAAATTTTTAATCATAAATGCAATGTCACTATAGCGATTCTTAAATATTCTCGCGTGTTTAGCAGCGCCGTGCGGGGATCACTTGAAGCATAAAAATGTCCAGGACGGAAGAAAGACTCCGTCGTATAAATCAAGTAGGTCGTGACAATCCATTTGTAATGATTCGGTGGTAGGGGATGCAACTATAACAATTTAAACAGCCAGTGAAAAAACAGAACAACTCTGTCACTGCCAATATATATTTAACTGCAATCCTTGTAGCCACTCCATGGCTGCTGTTGTTAGCGTACTTATTTTGTATGTCCTCCAGGGTGCCGCTAAAGCTGTATATTGGGCACTCTAAGATAATGTGCTGCATTGTTTGCTAATCAATATTATTGTTATCATACCATCATCTTTTTAAATTGAATTGTAATTATAATGTACCTTCCTTCTCATACGAAATATATATATATACTGCCAATATGACAACCTGGATCTAAATCTAAAAAGTCGTTAGTTTCTTTTTAAGAATTTTTTAATTTTTTATGTTACCTAATTTTATCATTGTTGAAAGTTTATTTAAGCATGATTGTTAACTATTACAATTAATTATTATTTTATGTTCTTATAATTTTGTAAAATATAATAAAAAGTCAATAAATCACTAGTATTCTCTTTTAAAAAATGGCCCTTAGAGCTCTTCGATATTATTGTTCTTGTTGAATTTAGTTTATAAGGCTTTTTGAAAAATAAGCTAATTTGTGTAATACAAACTACTACAATCAATTATTATTACAATTTTATAATATATAATAAAAAATACAAGATCTCTGGGATCTGTTTTGTTTATTTAATATCCATGCGTTTTACAATCTGTTCAGCAATGAACAATAAGTTAAATGTTTAACAATAACAATAAAGGATACTCAAATCTGAGATCTAGAACGGGATTCACTGGTAGACGGCTCATTTTCAAAAATCTTGAAAATTATGTTCGTTGGATAAGCGATTACAAGCACCTGTTGTCGTTCTATTATCGCTCGAATGAGTACACCAATGTACCGAAGAAGTTCACTCAAACCTCCTGACATTTTTAATATCAAAATAACAATATTCGGCCCATATATAAACTCACTTCTACTTTATTCCGTTTACGCCGCCGGCCATTTGCAAATTTATTTGCTCCATCTATATCTGCTAAAATTTACCAACAGTGGGAATCTAACGCGCCTCTACTGCGACGATTGGAGCACTAGTAGTAAAAAGTTGTAAGATCTGCGGAATTTTGGGATTGTTATGTGAGAAAAGTTCTGTGGCGAATGTGGCAACGCGGCCTGGAACAATATCCAGTTATTTGTCATTCAACGTCAAAATCGTCAGATGTGTCAAAATCGAATCTTAAATCTCAAAATATCTTAGCGTTTAAATCTTTAACGAAATGGATTCCTACGAGAGCATTATACTAGTAAAACCGGAAGTGTTTGTGTTTAATATTCCCCCGCGATCTACGAACAGGGGTTACAGGTAATAAAAAAAAAATCTTTTGTGTTGCTTTGGATTTGATTATCAAAATACCCTCCCACAAATGTTCTTATCAGAGAACTACAGGAAATGCTTTTTTTTTACAGGGCCGCCGACTGGAACCTCGCAGAGCCGTCATGGACAGGACGTATGAGATTAGTCTCGAAGGGAAATGAACTCGCATTGAAACTGGAAGATAAAAATAACGGAGAATTATTTGCAAAGTGCCCCATCGATACATATCCTGGTATCGCTTTAGAACCGGTGTCAGATTCTTCGAGATATTTTGTTGTGCGAATTCAAGATGATAATGGTAATTATTAGAAACCATTTCAAATAACCAATAATAAATTACAATTATTAAAAGTTTAATTAAAATCTTTTTGCCAGGCCGAACAGCGTTTATTGGCTTGGGTTTTGGAGATAGATCTGATTCTTTTGATCTCAATGTAGCTTTACAAGATCACTTTAAGTGGGTGAAAAAAGAGAAACAAATTAGTGAAGAACCAACCGGACCAAAACTAGATCTTCAGTTTAAGGAAGGAGAGACCATCAAAATCAATATGAAAATAACTGTATGAAACGTTATTATAGTGCTAAGACCGGTGGAAATTTCTGGTTTCACTTTTTGTTTTAGAAAAAGGATGGTTCGGAGACTACGGCAAAGGCAAAACCCCGTGCTGAAGCGGGGTCAGGCTTATTACCGCCTCCACCTGGTAATTCTAAACTTCCAGCGCCTCCTGGAAGTTCACCAGCAGGTTCACCTGCCCATGTACCGAAGCCGGAGTCTATTGGGGATTCGTGGGGAGAATTTGCTTCTGCACAATCTAGGTCAATAGAAAACTTTAACATAAATTTTAAATGATATTTTATTAATCAGTCTTAAAAATCTGTTTTTTTTCCTTAATTACAGTGCTCCTCCACCACCGTCACCAGCTGCAAACAACAGTAATTGGGTTCAGTTTTAAAAAAATCGAAATATTAACCCGATGATGATGTAATGTTTAAAATATATAGGGGGATAGATACCAATAACGCTAAGCCGCATGTTTTTATTTGACGATAATACCTTTTTGAAGTTAGCAAATTATTATAAAGGAATCTTTGGATACACACAGGGGCCACTTTTGTTCCTGTATTTAAAAAAATATAAAGAAATGGTCAGGAATAACGAAAAGAAACTGAAACTTGTGCAACGATTCTATGCAATATTTATAATATTGAAAACAGAGGAGCCTGACCCATCCGCTATGCTCGGCATTAAACTAAACACCTTGAATACACTTCCATTGCTTAATCTTAATTGGAGCTCGTGGAGGTGGAAGTATATATATTTTAAATTTAAAGAGTTGGCTTTATGACAAGAATTTAGCAGTTAATGTTTTCCTTTTCTGAAGAATTTATTTTTAATAACTGTAAAAACAGGGTGCATCCAAGGAAGACTAATAATAAGTATATGTACGTTTCCTAAGTGTGTAGAACACTTAATTATTTAATGTGATCTGTTATATAAATATACGAAAAAATAATGTTTGGTTTATTTTGATAGAATTTAGACTATGGTGGAGTGATTTACATTTTTAGAGATTTGCATATCAAAAAAAATTTAGTAACTTTTGTTTAGGTATTGTAGCAACCTAACTATGTACTATAAAACTGTTATGGCTTGTGTATATGCAGATTTATGGGTATAGATGTTTAATACTGAGTAAATATTACGTTATTAATAATTATTGTTTGTTAACTATAGCTATTAAATATAGTGTATAAAGAGTATATTATATACCTACGTATTGTGTGTGGATTATTTTAAAAATATATGCGAAAATAAAGCTTTCCGAGTAACGGCCATTACTTTTGCAAAAATACGTCGTAATCTATGAACAATTTAAAACCAATAAAACTTCATTAGGGACCTTAAGTTTTTAAAATAATCTAAACATAATTTATTATTATGAAATAAAACATTCCATTTAAATATTGTATGCTAATGAATTAGCAGTTTGTTGACAATTTTCTGTATGGTGTGGGGGTCTAGACCCTTCGCACCTTGTAGATTTGTATATTGTTAAACGCTAACAAAAAATATTCAATTATTTTTTAATTCTCAATATGTGAGTATCTCTAAATATTTTTTAAATTGGGATTTGAAGTTTAATTCTTATATTTGCACATTACTGCAAGCAAAGATGCTTATTGGACGGTCTGTTATTAATTAATAAGTACTGGTGTGCTTCAGTAATACAGATAATTGTGTAAAATATTAGTTAATCATTGTATACATAACTATGGTGTTGTTTCAAATTTAAGATGGTACTTTACCAGGTAAATATTGGCTTATCTGGTTATTTTAGAGCATTTAAATATCAAGATAATTTGTTCAGCATTAAAAACTTATCTAATGCATGATTTATTTTAAACATTTAAATTGTGTAACAGTGTATATCTCAAATCTGAACCAATATGAGATCATCATGATTAGATTTTTTTCCGTTATACAACACCTAAAAAAGGAATCTCCATAGATTTTGTAAATAAACACCAAAACTATGTTAAAAATACGTTTGTTTTTCCTAGCACTAATTGTAACAGACTGTGATTGCTACATTGTTCTCCAGTGACGTGCTTGTGGTTTAACTTACACTTTTTGCTCATAAATTGTTTGATCCAATAAAAAAAATAGTAACATGCACACATGTGTTAATTTGTCTTTCAATACCTAACAAACCTGCCTGTTTGAGTTGTGTAGTTATACATTTTAATAATATTTTAGGATTCTAATACGCATTAAAAAATCAAATGATCTCAAAACTTAATGAAATTACATGAACTTTTGCAGTACAATTCCGCTGAAATAGAATACATTATAATACCTACATTCTACATTATTATACAATACCTATTAATTCCATATACAGGGATTTTCTAAATGTGCGTAAAATTCTAACTAGGTATAGCTAAGGTTATTTAACACCTAAATTACCTAATAATTTTTTTAAAACGTCGCTGTTGAAGAGCTTGGTGCTCCAAAGTTTTTTTACATCAACTTGCTAAAATGTATATAACTTTTTATTATCTTGTCCAATTTTGATAAACTTCGTTGTTTCGGAAAGCTAACAGTTCAAGCTTAAAGAAAAATGTACAGTGTGTGTAAAAAGTGAATAAAATCTGACCTAGAACTGAAAAATTTTGCTGTAAAAATTTTAAATTAGGAGTATATACTTAAATTGTGATTTCTATTCGACAAACTTGGTTAAATAACTTTAAATATTAAATTTCTGAAAAAACTGTACATACCTTTTATTTTAAACACAATTCTAGTTTAGAAGCCGTAGAGGAAACTCAGGTTAACGATCTCGTTTTTAAGATTTACCTTTATTTACAAATTTTTCATATCTGGTTATATTTCATCCTCTTTTAACAGTCAATTGTACGGTTTTATAGACTGTATTATGGGTCAGTCGAGCTTTTTCGACGATGTGTAACTATCTTGATGGAAAAGAGCCTACAGCTTAGCTCAGAGGAGTAGGGGAGTTCGTGAAAATCGCTTATGGGAGAAAATCTTTAGTTGTGTACAAGGCGAGTCAAAATAAGTGGGCGCCACCTTCCAAATCCAGCTGGTCGTAGGTCCTCGTGGAAGGCCGAGAAGCCAACAGCTTACGGGAACGGAACTTACCGTGATTGTGCCTCCTCCTATATATTTAAAGCTTGCAAAATTCTTACACCAACAAGTACAAAAGACACAATAAGAGACAGTAAACTTTAAAACACATATAATGAAATGGTTAAAATATGACAGTACAGTAAAAGGACACAAATTATAACGCAAAAAGGTTGAATTACAGAATTTTAATTCTTGAACGTTCAGAGAAACTCGCCGCCACTGGTGCAACGGGATTTACGTTCTGCATTCAGTTATGAAACACCAGTGACGCTGAAGTTCACAAAAATAGAATATAATCTAGTAGTTTTATTATAAAACAGATTAACAACACATATGGCGACTGAAGGTCATTTTTTTCTTGTAATTACATGAAGTTAAATGTGAAGTCTGCAAGTTAACGCGAGCAAAAAAAAAGGTTTCTTTGTCACTGGAAGTTTTTACCTTGAATTCCTGTGGATGGCTTAAAGCGAGGCAAGCACAACGGCGGCGATTTCCGGTTGCGGGATCGAAAAAATAAAGAGAAGGAAGACCACGTTCTTCGGGGCAGCGTTGGGACGAGGTGTAGCTGGTACGTCCCTGTAGAGGGCCCAAGTTGCTTCCAACTAGGTCAGTTAATGTGGAGACAGAAGCGAGGCTTTTTCGGACGACGGGAACGAACCAAATTCTAGCAAAACACTTCCACGATTTCCTTTTTTCTTTTCACTTCACAAAAATCCGAACTGAATTCGACAGGAGCAATTAACTTAAATTGTCCAACACCAAAGCGAACCTTCTGTTATTATTTATCCGACTTTAAGTCACTTTGGTTATACTCCACAGAAAGAAAAACTATATTCGAAGTTGCGTCCATCGATCTTAAAGGTCTAGCTTCCACTGACTTTTATTACGGCCTCCGTACGGGCGACCGGAGCCATCAGAGATGTAAAATTGACTGCCTTAAAAACGCAACGGGATTTCCATTCTCTAAAATCATTGCACCACATGCTTCCACTGACTTTTATTACGGCCCCCGTACGGGCGACCGGAGCCATCAGATATGTAAAATTGACTGCCTTAAAAACGCAACGGGATTTCCATTCTCTAAAACCATTGCACCACATTTCGAAATGTTATGCAGAAGTTCTAGAAGGAATTTTTAACACGTGCAACTGCCGAGATCAACACTTCCGAGAATTTGGTCGGCAGAAAATCAGCCCACAAAAGAAACTTTCAAGGGATTAACGGAACTGTCCTTTCATAACTCAATTTTCAAGACAAAACAAAATAGCGAAATCGGTAACCCAAAATAAGACTGCAATTAAAATAACGTTATTGATTCCTACGAAGCGGCAAACAAATTACGGAATAATTCATACAGAGCGGCGAATTTTAAAATAAACATAACACAATATACATGTTCTGTATAGATATCAGGCAATTGTATGAATATTAAAGTAGAATGAAATTATTTCAGTCAATAATGGATATAAATCCACAAAAAAGTAACTGACATTAAAAGAAACTTCAAGTCAAATAAAGCTAAATGTAACAAATTAACCGAAGCTTCAAACAACAGAAGACCTATGACAAGGGGACACGCTTATCAGAAACCTTATTCAGGGTAGCTTTAGAGGCAATAATAAAAAACAACAGGACAACTGGTGACCAGAATATTCAAAAGGACTACCAAGTAATGACTTATGCTGATGATAAGAAAATTTATTCTAGAACAGGAAAAGAGCATTAGAGTAGTTTAAAAAAATAGAAAATAATATGGCTGAGAAGCAAATAAGGAAAATGCTTAAATAACTAGGGACAATCTTAAACAAAGTTAAGGATTTATAAGTTTGAACAATTTTATCATAATGCAAAAATTGTTACTGATCCATTTAATGAATACGAACATCATTAGGAATGAAATGCGCAATAAAGTAACAAACCATAAACGAATTCACTTGTAGAAAAAGTAAGAATCCATAAAATAATAATAAGACATGCAGAGCTGTATGGAAGTGAAGTATAAACATTAAATCAAGTTTTAAAATTAAGGAAGAAGAAAGGCACAAACAAAAATTAGGTGTTACATAAATTGTGTTATTTATAAATGGGACGGTTACCAAACAGAACGGAACACCAGCAAAAATTCCAAAATCCAGTACTGCTCCACTAATTTAGGGACATATGGTCGCCATAGAAATATTAATAAATTACAGGTTTCGTTCTTTTACATTCTATTTCAGGACACAACAAAAAAATCCAAAATTATTAAAACTTTACTTTCTGATTCTTAATTCAGGATAAATAAATAAAACTCATAAACAAATTATTTTCTCTGTTTCGGCATTAGAATGACATTATTCTCGCACTACTTTTAGGACTAGAATGGAGTTCATTCTTAAACGATTTTGAGTGACATTTTGTTGTCAACGATTGGTATGCCTGCGGTCTGACATTAAGTGTTTGTTCCCTGCTGAAAGACTATCAGATTTGAGTATTATCGCGGCCTGCGGAATTTAAATTTATATATTTTGCATTAAACTATAATAAACTTTGAAACGTTGAATTCCCACAACTGACAAACACAAATAATTGCTGCCAACCTAACTATATTCTACCAAAAGTTTCCTAGAAATTGTCAACTATTTTTATAAACAAATTTAAATAAATAATGTAAATGGAAGCTGAAACAGAGAAAATAGTATAAAAAACTCGTTACAGAAGGCCATTCAAGCACTCCTCCGTTCTGACATTCGCCGCTATGCGGTTCGTGTCCGAATTTCGGATACGTGCTTAAATATGTTGCCTTCTGTAACTCATGTTTTAATATACTGTTATCTACTTTGAACTAATAATAGGTCCATTATGATACCGAAAACAGTTTAATAATAGAGGCTATTATTAAACTGTTTTTGGTAACTATTTGGTTTTTAAGATTGGTGACATTTGCTTTCACTTTGGTCATAGAACGACAAACCTCAGATGTCGAATACCACAAACTCTGAACTGTATTTATTAAATTTACTACAATCAAATATAACTTAAACTTAACTTTTAACGAATTAATTAAACAATTTGTCAAGTTATTTAAATTTTTCAAATTTAAACGAATTCAAATGTCAGAACAACGAAATTGATACTTTGCCGTTAGATGTCGACTGTCAAATGTCACTTGACAATTCGCCAACGTTACGTCCAAAAATCCCTAGATTGTGTGATGCGACATTTTTAATATCAGAAATTTTGAATTTCTACATAATCCGTAACTCAAAGTAGATAAAATAGTATATTATACTCGTTTCATAACGGGCATTGTAGCACTTGTTCCATTGGAGCACTCCTCGCTACGCTTGTCGTGTCCCAAACCCACGCGTGCTACAATATGCCCTCTTATGAAACTCGTATAATAATATACTATTACAATATACTTTGTCCCTTGGACACATAATAAATCTTTTAGTGGATTCATAATTTATCAATAGTTAACACATTGAGAAGATGAATTTCGCGTTAATGTTAAATTAAGCCCAGGTAAGGTTCATCGAAGTGAGTGTAGAGTTGCCAATTTTCCAAGCTTGCTTTTAGATAGAACATGTTATTCTTAATCAAAAACTACTTTTCATACAACTCATAACAAATATAATAATGTGCAACTATTTTAAATTAACTTACATGTAAGCTATCTGATGGTTAATTGTTTGTATACATATACTTTTTTATTTTCTCACTTTATTTACAATCTGGTCTATAAAGACAATAAGTAAATTTTATAGCAGTTTTATATATAACCAAGCTTTTTATGGTTTGTTTTTTATTACTATGTACTGCTACATAACATAAGCTTCAACGAATACTACATTGCGTTATTTGCTATAAGAAGTGCCTATAGCGATAGTTTGTAACCTCCTATAAAAGTGGAACCTTGTTAACAAAACAAAGGATTAGTGTTTGTAAACGATGCCTAGAATTACATCTACTACAGAAATTCTAGATTCAAAACCTAAAAGGATATTAAAATGAAACAAACACAGGAGTGATTCTTATTTTAGTTTCACATAAGAAGCTATTCCTGTGACGATCCGGGAATTGTAACACCGATCTTGACCTAATGCGCATGCGCAAAGTAATGGCGAGCACTGCTGCCAACTGCCAACCTCTGGGCATTTCCATTTATAAAAACAAATATCTAACCTAAGTTTTTGCTTTCAATTTTCAAGGCGTTTTAGGTGTTATTTTACAAAATCTTTCTGTAAATAAAAGTAATTATTTTGCCATATTGTTTTTTATATATGAATAAAGTATAATTCAACAAAAACAATACAAAGCTTAAATAAAAATGCTTTTTTGTTAATTTTAGCGGTTCTTGATTGTTAATTTTGATATACTTCATACTTTGCAACATTTAATCAAGGCACATGCAAAGTGTTTAAAAATGGCATATACGAGGATGGTTCGATAACTACGTGGCCTAACAAAGAAAACAATATAGTCTCCTGCTCGCTCAACACACTTATTCTAACGATATTCCAAATTAGCAATGCCTTCATTGTAGGTTGATGAATCCAAGTCCTCGAAATAGCTATTTACAGCAGCGATTACCTCGGAATTAGACGAAAATCTCTTACCGCCGAGCCATTTTTTCAGGTTTGGAAACAGATGATAATCGCTGGGAGCCAAA